>QFDD01002901.1:0-22609 GCA_006871305.1 Vachellia collinsii | reverse complement strand
GTCCGAAAACTAATACCTCACTGCTCTAAAACTGAAGGTCAAGCACATGCATAAAAGGAAATTCTTGATGGTTAAGTACACTAACCGATAAATATTAACTGCAATTAAAAAAATTGAAATGATACATTATATTTGATGGTGTTGATGAATACTTAAATTTCTTATTTCCATTATTTTTCATACTTAATTTGTTCATGGGCATCCTCTTCCTTCACCTCATTCTCCTACCCACCTCCCCATCCTCAATGGCCAACCCATTTAGGCCACCCCTTGTAAGCCTACTTGCAATTTGAATATCAGAAACTGAACTCAAACTTCACATTTTTGGGCCCAAATGGACCGGTTTTACAGGCGACCCGTTTTCTAGCTCAACACACCATCCAATTTATAAAAGAGGTAATTAATCTATGGGTTCTTATATAGCCTGTTTGAATCGCGGAATTCATAGGAATGCAATGGAATGTAATGGATGAGAATATAATGTAATATAATGATGATTACATAACATTTGTTTGGTATGTTATCAAGGAATCATGAAATATAATTTATATTTTATTTATAAAAAATAAAAAAATGTGAAATAAAATTTTTAACTTTATCAAGACTAAAAATGAATGATATAAATGTATAAATACTGATTTATGAAATATACAAGTACTCATATGTTAATTCATACAAATTGTAATTCGGATTACAATAGCCAAAGCTATGTAATGTGTATTACCTGATTTGACGTAATCCGTCGTAATCAGGATTACATTCGATTGCATTATCATACCAATCAAACAATGTAATCAATATAATCCATTAGGATTACATGTAATCCTCTGTTATGTAATTGAACCAAACGGGCTAATAGCTTCAATTGATTGTTTAAATAGGTATAGATTTTTCTTTGGCTAAAGTATACATTTAGTCATTTACGTTTACATCAAGTTTCAATTTAGTCCATTAAGTTTAAAAAGTACACTTTTAGTCCCTTACAATTAACACTGTTAATTTTATTTAAATGAAAATGTTAATTCAACCACCATTCTACAATTAAATGATGTCAAAATATATTTAAATATTGATTTTTTAATATACTTATTTTTATATTTGAAAATTTAACCATATTTTATTAGTATTTAATTGTAAAATCACAATCTAAATTTGCTGAGTCACCATTTTCCGTTAAGTAAAACCAACGGTGTTAATATTAAATGACTAAAAATATACTTTTTAAATTTAAAGAAATAAACTGAAATTTGAGATAAACTTAAAGGATTAAACATATACTTTAGCCTTTTTCTTTTTACCAGGACTCATAGTTTCATCTATTTTTAATCAGGTCTTTATAATTTTTTCCTATTTATTAGGTCCAAATAGTTTAACATTCTTTATTCTTTAAATTATTCTATAAATAATAAATTATTATATTAATCTTATGTTGATATTTTTTAAATTTATTTTGTTTATTTTGATATTCTAATTTTTATAATTATAAAATTTGAATTATTATAATACAATTTTCTAAAAATGGAATATCATTATATCTAATTTATATTTCATAATAATTAATTAGTAATCACTACATGATTTTATTACCTATTTGGCCAAATTATATAATTATTAATTTAAAATTGAAATTAATTTTAAAATTTTTTAAAAACTACAAACGATCTAATTAAAAACCAAATGAAACTATAAGAGTTTGATAAAAAGAAAAAAAATTAGAGGGACCTAATTTTTTTTTCCCCAGTGAGAGGGACCTAATTAAAATAGTATGAAAGTGAAATGATACAATAAAAAGAATTTAAAAGCATCTGATTAAAAATCAAAATTTTCACTTTATAAAACCATAATAACATGATTAATAATAAATATTACCGAGTATTTAATAAATGATATAAAAGTTGGTTATATTTTTTTTTGGAAGACTAACCATTTAAACAAATTATTTAATACAACGTACATTTTAAAATGTTTATACATAATATTAGATTATATATAAATTTATAAATTAGATAATTTAATTTAAAAAA
This sequence comes from Vachellia collinsii, assembly GCA_006871305.1. Lineage (NCBI taxonomy): Eukaryota > Viridiplantae > Streptophyta > Magnoliopsida > Fabales > Fabaceae > Vachellia > Vachellia collinsii. The sequence continues at coordinate 20,585 of QFDD01002901.1, read as the reverse complement.
TTTAAATAAATGATTTAATTAGTTTTTTTAATTTTTTTAAAAAAGTAATTGGTATTGACTATTAAGCATTGGAGGTGTAAATTATAGGATAAGCAAATGAATATAATTAAGAGAAAATTTGGGGACTCAACACTTATTTTCCCGTATATAAAAGGAGATCCTGCCTTTTCCGTTCTTTTTCGAAGGCCAGTTGAATACGCCACTCGAGAATTGAATCGGAACTCGGGGGATTAAAGGCAGACGGAAACAAGAGGATCGATAAAATCCGATTGTGTTGTATCGGTGTTATCTGGGTGCAGTGATTTACAAATCTTCAAGGTAATCCTTACCTGCGCCTCTCAGGTACTTCATTTGTTTGCCTCGATTATTTCTCACAAATTCTGAAAGTATGTTTCTCGCTTCTTATTTGTTTCCCTTACGACTTCTGAATCGATTGTGGCGTGATTGTTATTATTTCTCTGTGAATAAGAGAAACCCTAATTTCGGAAGTGAACGTAATCATATTTTTGTTTAATTTCCTGTGATGAATTTTGCCTCGTTCACTGCCTGTGGCTTCTGAATTTCAACTCTCCCTTCTTCCGTCTAAGATACGCGTTTTTTGTCTGCAGTTGGTTTTGTCGGACATTTGATTGAATATGGGAGGTCATGGAGGCCTGAATATCCTTCCCCAGAAGCGCTGGAATGTGTACAATTACGAGAACAGGGAGAAAGTACGGCGCGATGAAGAGGAAGCAGCAAGGGAAGAACAGCTGAAACGTGAGCAGGCGAGGAAGAGGGATGCTGAGCTTCGTCTGCAGCAGCTGCGAACTGCTCGAGGATTGGCTCCACTAAATAAACCTGAGGAGCCTGTTGAATCAGAGCCAAAATCTGGTCACATTAATCTTTTTGAAGGAATTGAGATTTTTGACCCAATTAAAGGATTAGAAGATGACGGTGCAGCAGAAAGAGATGGGTCGAAGAAGAAGAAGATGAAGAAAGAGGATGCAAAGCCCAAGATTGTGACTCCAGAAGATGAGAAATACAGGTTGGGTTATGGGGTTGCAGGGAAGGGGGTTAAGCTTCCTTGGTATCTCCAAAAACCAAATGATGATGCTAAGGGTGATAGTGGCTCAGATGATGATCACCCAAAGGATGAGAAAAAGAGGAGTGGGAAGAAAACATTGGAAGAGTTGAGGGAAGAAAGACTGAAAAGAGAGAGGCGTGAGAAGGAGAGGGAGAGAGCTTTGCTGCAACAGAAGCGCCAGAGAGACAGAGATCTTACTAGCAATAAGCGGTTTTCTAGGTAAACATTCAAATAATATATTATATTTTGCTTTGTCATATCTTTCGTTTCCTCTTACGATTTAGATTATGTGTTTGTGTTAGATCTTTCAAAATAACTTGTAATGTTATAGTGATCAAGAGTTTATAGTGCATGCAAGATTTTGATTTTCACTTTCTATTAGGAATAATAGATGTGATTGACCAGAAGGCATTTAACTTGTTTCTTTATTCTTGTTGTCCATGTTTTGGTTTTAGTGGTGTATTCTTTTTTCGTTGATTTGATTGTGTTCTTTTTAAATTATCTGATCAGTAACTCATTTCTTGGTCATTAGGCATTAACTTATGAAGCATTCTGGAGATGTTTCTTATATGTGAACCAATGTCCATGAGTTTGTAAATTCCAATGCCATTTTTTCAGCTTAACGAATCAGCACCCCTGAAACACTGAGCCTTTGTTACGTGAACTTCATTGCCATTTGTTTGTTTGTAGAAAATAGTTTTGAAATATAAATTGAAGGTTATGTTACTTATAATTTTGGTGTTGTGCAATTAGACTGAAAACTTGAATGTGAAGGACACTGATAAATATGAGTGATGAGGATGTCAAGATTGAGTTTTATTAGAGAATTCCACGGTCAGTTTGATATGTAGACCAATCTTCTTACAATGTTTTGTCAAAGGATTTGTGTGCAATTTGATGCACAGAGCAAGCAAATGGTGGACTAGCGGTTGATTTTCCTAGGATTATTGTCCTAAATGGGAGTTTATAGTTGTTTTTGGCTTGCTTTATATTAATACATTCTATTTTAGCACTTTATTTGCAGAACTATTGTCAGTGATTTCAATTTATAATAGTGTTAAATTACATTTTTATTTGATGCTGACTATTTGATTGGCAGCATATTTCATAATTTGTTCAGCCCGTCAACACTGCATGTCTCTCGTGAATTTAAATAAACAAGCTGAAAGGGCCTATAACTAGAACAATCGGTGTAGTTGAGCTATTATTATCACAGAAATTTTACAAATCAATGGAGTTTATATTTTAAACAATTGTGGAAACAAAGTAGAATGGATATAGAATGAGGATGCAACATAACTTTATTTTTCTACTTTGGTGAAACACTACCAGTCTGTGCTTCATATCTCTGGATTTGTTATCACTTAATGGAATGTCTGGGCAGTGATAACTGCTTCTTTTGGAGTTATGCAGAATTCACTACATTCATGCATAAAACTTGTGAAAGTTGAATATTATTAATCAGAAGTTTGTAGGTGCATTGGTAATATTTAGGAATTGTTATAGCATACTGTACGTGATCTTTTAGGCGGGGAAATTGGTTTTGGTTGTTCTATCTTCATTAATTTTTTTTTTTAAAGTACTTTGGCATATTGTTCTGCAGGCGATGATCGAGGCAAGCGAATTTCTTGCTCCATATCTAGTTGCACCTTTGTTTTGCCTTCTTAGTGAAGGATCAAGGTAGCTCCATACTTGGGAATTTGATAGCAAATTCCTAGTGACTGGGGCATGGCATTACCATCATATCTCAAGAACATCATGACCTTGTGAATATTGAGTGCGTGCATTTGAAATCTGCCCAAGCTTGATTGTAACTGCTATTGGAATCACGTCCGGTCAATGAAGATGATCATTTTTTAGTTTGTTCAACCCTGCAAATTGGGTAAAAAATAATGAATTGGCTCCAAAATGAGGCAGGCATCATGGCTGAGAATCACAATTGTGTTGTTAGGTTTTCTCAAGGATGTGCCTCTGCCTGCTGAATTAAATGCGGACCAGTCCCTATATTGAACAACCAGTTCAGTTATAGGCCCTTGATATTTTATTGCCCGGCAGATTATTTTCTTTTCTATACTAAAAAGGTTGCAGTGATAACGCGGGGTTCAGATTATTCCAGTTTGGTGAGTATATTGGAACCGTCAAAGGTTGAAGGGATGGAATAGTTTTTATAATTTATTTTCATAGTTTTCCATTCCCAATACAAACCGTCAACTTTCAATTTTGATTGAAAATATAGGAAGTTGTGGACATAAATTTAGCTAAATGGCCAGTATTTCAATTACACAAGTTTGAGATAAATTTTTACTCTTGCTGGAGACCCAAAAAAAGACTCTTACTTTGTTCCTCCTACAATATATCCTGGGCAGGATGGCAAAAAAATAATACATACCCTGCTCAGACCTAGGTATGATTCTTGCTGATGAATCGCCTATGCCGGATGATTTGCTATTTTCTATAAAGGTCTGCACATTTTCTTTCAAAAATAGGAAGCAAAATAGCTCACAACTATAATTTCTAATATCTCAAAAATGGAAGTGCCCGTCCCATTTTAAAGACTGGAAGTGAAAGGAATACAAGCAAGACGCTCTAGCCGCAGCGCTTCCCACCACATTAACGTGTGTTTAAATAAAAAAAAAAAAAAAAACTGTTTTATATCAATCCCATACCCATCTGGGAGTAAAAGAGACACTGGCCTCCTTTGAGTCGGACATGAAATTTCACAACAGACAAGATCCGAAATACTCTGTACCAACCTATTTAGCCTTTCAAGCTCTACAGTTACCATGGGCGACTTGGTGAAAGAATTATTTGACCCAAAAAATGAGAAACTAAAGTAAATTTCACGCATCGGTCAATATTAATGAAGATACAATGACCACGTAAGCCAGAAAAAAGAACATGGCAATCTGAATGACGAACTTGGGACTTTCCCTCATGTTTGGGTATGTCACTGCCCTGAAATTCAGGAATTTATACTATCAAAAACATGTAAATTCCAGACATTTAAAAGGGGGGAAAATGCAAGCAGAAGACAAGAGATTAGTCAGCAATAGTCAATTTAAGTGATGTCCTAATTTAACTTTTTGTAATGGTTAATATCATTATTACTCATTATATTTTGATTGAATTTTGGTTTTGATCCCTCATAATTCCAAATCATTGTTTTTTATTCTTATAGTTTCATAATGTCATTTGAGTTTAAGTATAAGAATCAAAATCAAAATTCGTTAAAAATATAAAGGCTGACTATTAAACTCATATCAAATCTTTATGAACTATAAACCAAGAACTATAGGGAGGAAAATCAAAATTTGATGAAACTATAAGGACTAAGAATGATATTAACCCTTCATTTTATCACTTCATTGCAATGTTACCTAGCAATTCGCTGAGAGAGTCTATGAAATGGCAAACTCTGTATGAAGACAATGCCAGGTCCAGTCAGAAGAGCTGTTACGGCATTGTCACCCTGCAATTTCAAGATTTGCAATTATCAATACCAAGCTTTTATGCGCAAAAACGAAGGGTGAATGCTGATAAAAAGAGTTTCAGAAATAGGAGTTAGTTACCCCAAACATTGCCTTTCTTGCTGGACCATTGTATTTTGTTTGGATATTAACAGTTGTCGTGACAGCAGCAATGCAAGAAACATCAACAGACAGCATTTCACCGACCTCAAGATTTTTCTGTATAACTAATAAACAGAGTCCAATAAAAAGTCTGAGTAATAAAAGAATTACAAACAGAAAAAATGAAAACTCCAACTAACTAAGAAAGGTTTCAACAAGTACAAAGTCCCTGACAAGTGGTTGGGAATCAGAATGAAAGCCACAGCTTTTAACTGTAACTATGTCAGCTAATGGAAATCTACCTGATCCACCCCCTAGTATGAATGCAAGCCCTTGGCCTGATAGCTTCTGCCTGAGAAATCCCTACAGTGATACAAAAATGATCTTAGAGATATAGGATGGAGATATGCGAGGCAGGGATGCCAACTATTTCCAATAGTCCATATCCAATAGCAATCCTCCCTGATTTCCCCCCAAAAATATGCAGCTTATGACCAAAGTTCACAGCATGTCTATTTTCCATTATTAAATACACACAATCACACAGCCTCACCCCATTTACAATATTTATCTTTTCATAAAAACACGGTTTGTACCCCACTGTCAGACTTCTTAAGCGCATGTTAAGTGAATCTAGCATGCTAACTCTGACCATGACTGTATTTATTGGTTTTCATTTCTATATAACATGTTTACAAACTAATCATCAAAATGCAAAAAAGCCTCGAAAAACTTGCATCAATCAGTCACAGCCATAACCCAAAAGCTGAAAAGCAGATAAACACATCCTGCCAATTATATTATTTGGAACAAATAAGACAATAATTTAGACATGGCAACCTTCAAGTCACATCAACTTATCAAATACAAAAAAGAAACATGAACCAAATCTTGCATCCCCATGATCTCACCTCAGCACCAGCAACTACATTACGTCCTCTCTGATCAACTGTATTGCTGACCTTCACATCATTAACAGAGCAAAGAAAAGCATCTGGCTGCAGAAAATTTAAGTTGTAGTGAAATTCCAGCTCTCAAAAATTTAAAAAAGAATAAACGAAACTTGATCCATAAACATCAAATATAGACTATCGAAAATGCTTACAGCAACATTATTGAAAATATAAATCGAACAACAAAAGCAAACACAACGCATACCTGACATAAAATCTCTCCATTAAACATTGCCAAATCCATCTGTATTTACAATTTCACAAGAGTATCATATATGTAAAGGACTTCCATCAATTGGAAAGGCTTAAAATGAGAAGTAACAAGGCTTTATTAAAATATTTTGGAGAACAGTGAAGGCAAAAACCGGGAGAATTCTTGCAAGAGAAGGAGCTGCAATTCCAACAAATCCATCCCCAGGTCCCGGATTCCGAAGAACAACACTGGTTATAGTCTTGCCAAATAACCACTGCCACACGCCTACTTCATTTTCCGGGATGTAGACATTTTCCATTTCAATGGATCCAGACATAAAGCACATGGAACCTACAAATATCAGTTTCATTTAGATTAATACTCAAATAAAGATAGCTGTAATCTAAATATTAAAAATTCAGGTTAAACATGAATGAACAGAAATGAAAGTGCAGGACTATCTACCCACACTAAAAAGAAAAAAGGGGTCATCTCATACAATGATAAACCAGCTCTGGCTTTTGCATCCTAGTACGGCACTTGATATTTTTTAAATACCCAAATCCCTTTGCACGTTCTTAGTTTCCCACATGTGAAACAAGATCCCAATGTGGAATCTTGAGTCCAACTTGTTTCTAAAGTTATTTTAAGGCAAAACAGTCCCAAATTTTGAAGCAAGACAAAAACTTTTTCCAATAAACAAGCACAAATATATATTATTGTGAAAAAAAAATACAATAGCATTTCCCCTTTGTTTAAAGTAAAAACAGATAAAGTGAAAGCACATGCCACATGGAAACTGTTTAGTTTAAGAGCATCACCAAATATATCAGCATAGCATGGTTTATGCCTTCCTTTGGATCCTTACTCATATTCATATAGGCTAGACAATTTATTCTTCAGTCATATATCCTCACTCTCTTGTAAGTTATTCTTCCACTGCAATCAGTCTTTCACCACCAGTGGTGACAATTTTACTCTCTCTCTCCATTTCTTTTCTTTTTCTTTTTTGGGGGGGTGGGGGGAGATGCCCACACCAGCGATTTAATGTAAGGGGTCATATATTAAGAGGATATGATTCCCGTGCAGCATCTAGGTACATTATGAATTTTATATTAAGAAAGCCAACCAATTCAAGGGAGCCAGAAATCCATTGAATCGGCTTACAGGATTACTTGTGGACCATGAATCACAAAGTAGAGGGTCATTAAAATTTCGTTTCAATGAATTACACCAAGATCCATAATGTACCCATATGCAAATCCATTAATTTAGATAAAAGAACAAATCTCATTAAACATAAGCAAACCAAATAAATTGGTTTTCTCATCCTTGTTTGACACTGATGACCACGATAACATCAGCACATATCATTGAATTAAGCCTAAAAAGCATATGCATTAATAACCAGAAATCATGTTTGTGTAATATGAATATTATATTCAAGCGCATAGTGTCCTATAGCTTACCAGGCTTTGCAACAACTTTTTCCTGCGGCTTCAACATTATCTGTATCGCAAGAACCACAGCCAAAACAGCTTAAGAATATTTTGAATAGATAACAAAGATAGATATTGACGTCTTAAAGCTAAGATGGTCATATACTCACCTGAACCACCTGAGCTTCTCCCCCTAAAATCTGAAAAGGTGTAATTGAATCTTGCGGACTCTAAATAATAACATAACATTAAATCCACCATGAGTCTATGAAGAAGAAAAGCTAAGAGCAAAATCATCTGAAGAATGTCGAGCAATTTTTTCAATTATTTTTTTCCCAGAAATTGGTGTGTAATAAGTCAACAGAATCATTCAGCATAATACTGAAATCAGGAAGAACGCTGCAAAAGTTTTCCTGCACCGAGATTTGTGATATTTACAATGAGTCAATTACCAGTCAGCTTGTCTCTTTTAACTCCTATTGTAGCCGATCATTGGCAAAGACACTCTATCATACTAAACCCCAAACAACAACCTAGGTTACAGTACCTTAACAGTAAACCGGATCGCCCTACTCAAACAACTCAATTTCTATACTCATCAGGCTGGTCGACAACTCATCAATATAGCAAATATATCAATTAGAAATTCGAATTAACCTAAGTTATCATTGATTAGCAGAAAGCAAACAACTGGAGCTAAAAGAGTGTGCATCGTCCAGCGCCATAAGTGATGCTAATACCTGATAAACGTAAGGCTGAAAAGGCGTCGAGAAAAACGGTGCAGCCATTGCCAAGACACGAGAAATACGTTGAACTTGCCACCAGAGAGAAAGAGAGTTGATAATCGCTCAAGTTTTCTGCGATTTGCTTTCGGAATTTCCAGATGCGTCCATTAAAGGACCAGATCCAGCTTCAAGAAATCTTTTCTTTGGGGTAGAAACGAAGTTCTTTCCCGGGATTGCACCGATTCGTCTTCCTGTTAATTGTAGAAATGTGTATTAAAGACAGTTTTTTTTTTAAATGAAAAGCTTTGAAATTGAACTACGAGGTGGAAAAGACAAATTCCAGGCTATGACACTCTGATTTACTAACATAACCTTCTACTTTGATGACAATTTTACCGTTTTTCCTTGAATCCGGTTTATTTGTTTCGGGCTTCTAGTAATTTCGCATGTCACTTGCAGAAATTACGATTTGTCTGAGTCTCCAAAATCCCAATTTTTGGAGTACACGTGTTCTTGATTCTGACGTGGCTAATTCTTGTTGGCTAACATGTCTAATCCCTACGTGTCAGGTTTAATTCTTAAATAGCATAGTAGCCGCATTGTCTGTGCTAATTAGTATAAATCAAAGTGTAAATGCGCATATGAAACTTTTGTTGAAGGTGCACAAATAGACGCATTTTATTTTGGTATAAAAATAGCCATAAACTTTTAAAATAAGAGCAAAAATATTAAGACCATTAAATATATCATGAATCTGTTTAGATAAACACTGATAGAAGTAATTTTTTAATAAAATGACTTTTACAAAATGCAAATAAAATATAATAACTTTATATGATGTGATTTATATTTAAGTAATAAATAGCATATATGACTTTTGTGAAAAGGAAAATTGATTTAAATAAATGTTTGAGAAATAAATTTTTATAAAAAGTGACTTAAAATAATATAAATCTTATTGAATAACACATATATATATATATATATTATTTTACATATTATAATAATTTTTAAGAAAAATTTAGCTATATTATTGAGGTGGTAAAAGTGACTTTTTCTCATTTTTCTCTATTAAGATTAATTATCTAATGTAGTTATCTTTTTTCTATACAAATTTTATTGAACTATAAATTGATATACAATATAACAATATATATAACTATTTTATTATATATGTTATAACTAAATAATTTTTTTAAATTACTCAAAAAATCAACTTACGTTTATATTAAAAATCTAAGATAATAATTAATTTAGATTACAATAATTTTAAGATAAAAATAAAATTAAATACCTCTTTCTCCTCTCTTCTTTTTTCTTCTCTCCTCCTTTTCTCACTGTGAGCGAAGAAACGCCTTAAAATGGCTTCCTCTCCTCCAATGCTAGCAAACCCCTTTTGGCTTGTGGAGGCATCACGCTCCCTCCAACACATGCCCTACTCTCTTAACCTTCCTCCTCTCTAGTTCGGCTGTTTATAAGTTGTCACGGTTGCGCCTTTGACGCCTCCGGCTTTGGTCGCTGCGCCGCCGGAGAATGTAGAAGATCCCTTTTCTGCAACGGCATTAGTGATGCCCCTCCAGCAACCCTCGTCGAGTTCAATCTCAGCAACGACCAAGACTTTTATGATGTCAAAGACTGGAGAGTATGATAAGTGGATCTTACGTTAAAAACTAAAAAAGAGTATTAATTTTGACCATTTTCAAACAAAAACTCTAGAATCAAAGTGTAAATCTTTTTAGAAAGGATTCCACAAAACGTAATTGATTTAAAAACCACAACATTCTCCCAACCGTTTAAAGACATGGCAATGTTACTCAATTTTAACATATCCAAACAGTTGACAGTTGACAGTTGACCACCAATTATATCTAGATGGCATGCTTAAATAGCATCTGCACGCTTTATCTTTCATAAACATTTTATACTCCTCGTGATCCATACCACTCTCATCAATAAAAATAAAGCAAGTGTAATGTCTTTCAAAAATGGATTGCCAAGTAGGATTTTTTCCCGCAAAGATCCATGTCGATGCAGGCAACTATAGTGGTGATAGACGACAGCAGAGAATAAGAGAGAAGAGCAAGAGAAAAACCACGATTGCAATGAGTGAGAGTCCAGAGCTAAGTGCTAAAAATCTAAAACCTAAAAGGCTAAGAGGAAAAAAAGGACAGTAAATGTATCAAGGCGAGATGTCCTTATGGTTATTTCACATCCCATAGAGCATGTTTGTGATAGGGTTAGAAAAACATATCACGTAAATTTAAATAAAATTCATCTTACATACTTACCTTATAGGCTGTAAATCATGTTGGAAAAGTAGTTTTTATCGCTAATCCAAATAAACTCTATGTCGGTTTGCTTTTGTTCTTCCATACAACTCTTCAAGTCAGGCCCTGCTCTTTTTTATACGCCCAAGGCATTAATAAGTGGGTTAGGATGGAGTTTTCTTGAACAACTCTATTTTATATCAATCAAGTCTCAAAATTTCCATACATAATTTTTTTTTTTTTCATTTGATCTCATTGGACTAGCATTTTGCAATCCATAAAAAGGTTATCATCTTCTAAATTAATGATTTGATCACATGTATATTAATTACTGAATCTAGTCTTAAATATATCCCATTTGTGGTGTAATTTTATGGCTTATATTTAAGATGGTGGGAATATTGCACATCTTTTAAAATAAGAACTAATAAAAGATTATGAAACTTTAGAAACAGATAGAAATTAAAATTTAGAGACCAATTTAATATCGGAGGCAAACCCGGAATTAAAATTATGTTATCTAAATGATTGATAATCAAGTCAATCATGAATTTGTATATCATAATAAAATATATTTTTAATATACAATGATTGTAGATGTATTCTAACACATCATGAGTCATGTTTTTTTTAATTTTTTTTAGATTAAATAATATGCATTCCATTGCATGAGAAACCAACATAATGTTGGTCCGAGGGGAAAAGGTCAATACAATTGGGCAAAAAAGGAAAAAATCAAGGGGAAATTACTATAAAATTCCATATAAGAAAATTAATATTAGAAAAATTAAGAGAAAATCAAGGAAAATTAAGGGAGAATCAGGGAAAGGTCTTAATTGTAAAATGAGATCTACTCAGTTACATATGTAAAAATTCAGTTGCATATGTAAAAGGTCAATTGCATGGAAAATCCCATTTTACAATTAATTTTCAATAGGAAACTTTTTCTTAATTCTCCCTTAAATTAAACAAAAGCTTTAAATTTAAATATTTTAATATAGAGTGAATTTATATATTTAAAAAATTGAATGAGCTTCTTTTGAAAAATAAGCATATGGTTGTTGAGGCAAAAAAAAAACATATAGTTGAATTCTAGTAATAAAAAGCGATTTGACCTTCTTACAGATATATTTATTTATTTTTAAATTAATCAAGGTGATTTATAAATTAGTATATAATTTAATAATATATATAAATATTTTAAAAATATATATTATAATTAAATAATTTATTTTAATTTTGACAATTTTCTTTAAAAATTCGTCTAGCTGTTGCTCTGGCAATTAAACCAAAGCAAGAGGGAGGGAGTCCATGAAGTCATCAGTCATGGATGGGGGGGGGGGAGTTGAGTGTATGGCTGTAAGCCTGCGAGCGAGGGGGATGAAGAAGAAGAAGCAGCTGGAGGCTCTTGGCTTAGATTTGCTGTTATCGAAGTCAAATCAGTAAAGTGATACTTACCACATGTGAAAGGAAGCTAGGCTCCTTTATCTTCGGCTTTGACCTTTCGTTAGCACCTATTCGTTCTCCGACTCAGCTCATCAGATCCACCATCGCCTTGAATCAGTAACAGGTATGCTGCATATGCATACATAAATATATAGTTTTACATTTTCCGTATATGGTCTATTTGCTCGTCTGCTGATGCAAATCTGAATCTATAGACACAGAGAATAATTGAAGATACTTTTTGTTGATTGCTTCTGTTCAAATAAACTGATTCATATATGGAACCAAAATGATTGTAGATAGTTAGGAGTTAGGACTGTTAGACGAGGATTTCCATAGATAACGACTTTAGAATTTCTATATAAAGCTCAATTTGGTTGATAACTTCCGAATTAGGCCTCTAAATCCGGATCACGAGCTTCTTACTATATTAAGGAAAGTTACGTCAATACGTTATGATGTTATATAGTTCTAGAGACTCCCCGGTCCGGCAGTCACTTGGACTAACCCCGACGCAGAAGTTAATTTTTGAAAATTATTCACACAGCAAGCACTGGTTTTTAATTTGGGTGCCTAAAAAGATGCCAAATACGGAGATTTTGAACTTCTGGTAATATTATAGTTTCAACGCCTGATAGCTTTTGGAATTACAGTGAGCACCCATGCACTACTCGTGTATAAGAATCAATTTAGCTATTTCCTTTTAAATAGGAAAACCGGAGAGGAAGAAGATTTTGTGGTGCCTTTGAGTGAAAATATTAGTGTCGTATTGTCATAAGTCTATTGTGAACCTTTTTATCCAAATATTTGATTGTTTCTTTACCTTTGAAAGGAAGTAAGCTGTGGTTGCCACCGTTCTTTTTCTTCATCTTAAATTCTTAGTTATTTATAAAACTTTTTAATTGTTAGCATGATTTGGTATCTCTAGGAACTTAGCATCACAAGATACGGTTCAAGCTCTGAAGTCTGGAATGGACCTGTGTTATTTACTCAGAGTTTAATATTCAAAAGTTGTTCCGCTGAGGAGATTTATGTGTTCTCCTGGACGGATTGGAAATCTTCTTTATATATAATGAGATGAAGAAAGCGTTAAGGCATTCTGCTTTCATCAAAATGAGAAAGTTATCACGGCGGTACTTCAGACACAAAATTGATTGGAAAAGATTAATTTTTACTGGGGCAACTTTGGCAACATCTGTTATTGTGTTTGTGATGTTTGTACACAGTCATCAATTGAACAAAAAGTACCTTTATCCTCCTGAATCAGTTTACTCAAACCTATCCTTGAGCAACACCAGACAGTCAAATGAATTTCTAGAAGAGGCCAGACATCGGCAGGTTCGCCTTAGCCAACCTGCCTCTATTGTTTCACCTAATGTGTCCAACAGGTTAGTACAGTCAGCTCCAGTTGAATCAGAGAGGTTGGAACCTCGTCGAAGCAATATTTCTGTATATGGGGCCAGACATCAAAAGGTTCACCTTAGCCAACCTGCCCCTCTCGATTCACCTAATGTGTCTAACAGGTTAGTGCAATTAGCTCCAGTTGAATCAGAGAGAGTGGAACCCCATGGAAGCAAAATTTCTGTATATGGGGGAAAGGAGGACAAAAAGTTTGCCCAGGCAACAGCAATTATTACACCTTCCCCTCCTCATGGATTAGTCCCTTCTAGATTGCAGGTAGAAGTTGATGAGACTTTCAACTTACTTCTTTCTTCCTTTAAGTATGATAGGGAAAGGTGTCACAAATAATTTACTCTATATATATCTCAGAGGTACATACGGTCTATGCCACCTAATGAGGCCCTTGTATATGCAAAGAAAGAGATTGAACATGCGCCTCAAGTTGTTGAAGATTCAGATCTCTACAGGCCTCTATTCAGGAATATTTCTGTTTTCAAAAGGTACCGCATCATAAAAAAAAAATATTTCTTCTTTGTTTTGCTTATATCATGTTCTTTTGCAGAGTACCATCATGATTTGGGCATGCTGATTACTGAGAAAAGTTTCTTGCATAATAAGAGTCTACCACTCTGAAATCAGACTGTGATGTTGAAATTTCTTGAATTTTTAGTCCACAACTCGTGAGCTATTTTTCACTTGTGTGACTGTTCAGAGTGGGGGAAGGGCAACCCTTTTCCTTCTAGCTCTAAAAACTCCTGGATTGTCCTTAACATGGGCTGATCGTTTTCTGAATTTCCGTAACTATGTGTCTACAGCGTGCTTATACTGCTAGTGAGTCTATAAAGGCTCTTAGAATTTCTGATCAGAGCCGTACAAATTAAAGCAGAGTTTCTAACTTTAGAACACTCTTCATAAAGTTCATTGGACTTGGAAATGTGAAGGTGGAAATAGATCAGGGATTAAACTACCAAAGTCACCTTAGAGATGAAATAAAGCACGTGCAGAGCTTTAACCTCAGGGATTTAGTGTGTCCCAACTTATGATATAGTTGCATAATGCAAAGGGTTAGAAGATTTGGGAAGCATTTGTGACTGAAGAACATTAATCTTCCATTAGGGAACACATATGGCTTTGTGTTTGACTGTACTTAACTCTATTCTTGTCGTTCATTTCAAGAGTGTCTCTCTTTCCTATTCGAATGGGCATAATGCACGTTGGATGAGAGTAAAAGGTGATCGTAGTGTGTTCTGTTCACTTCTCAGTTCATAATTTAGGACATTTGCTGGTGTTATGTAAAATTAATGAAGTGGCTGCTGATTATGTCCTTATATTGTACTGTGCCTTATGTGCATAGCATTAATGTCATATAACACACTCCTCGTGATTTTCATTACTTTGTCCTAGTTGAAAATTTGTGAAAAGACATCTCAAAGAAATGTTGTACCTTAATTTCAGGAGTTATGAATTGATGGAAACAATACTTAAAGTTTATATTTATCCTGATGGATCAAGACCCATTTTCCACAAACCTTTCCTCAAGGGAATCTATGCTTCTGAAGGATGGTTTATGAAGTTAATGCGGGAAAACAAGCAGTTCGTTACCAATCGCCCCAGAGAAGCTCACTTATTTTATTTGCCATATAGTTCACGTCAACTGGAAATGGCACTCTATGTGCCTGGATCTCATTCTTTGAAACCATTGTCTATCTTTCTGAGGAACTATGTGAACAAGATTGCCGCAAAGTATCCATTCTGGAATCTGTCGCATGGAGCAGACCATTTCCTTGTTGCTTGCCATGATTGGGTATGTAGCACGTCTCTATTTCTCCATAAATTTGTTGCCGACTTGAATCCAACCATTTTTTTTAAAGAAGTGTGATCGTGGTAGCTTATTAAAATTGGAGATTTAAAGAATTTGATTTAGCTCTTATATAATAAGCTCTTATTTTGTTATTTAAAGTTTGTTAATTAACCTGTTTCGGAGGAATAAAATACATTTTCTCCTTTGTTTTGTGGTCATTATGAGACACATAGGTCTGACAAGAAGCTCTATGTAATCTTTGCAGGGTCCTTATACAGTAACTGGGCATGATGAACTGGCCAGAAACGCCATTAAAGCTCTTTGTAATGCTGATACGTCTGAAAGAATCTTCATCCCGGGAAGAGATGTTTCCCTCCCGGAAACTACCATAAGGGCACCCAGAAGGCCTCTTAGACATGTTGGCGGGAACAAGGTGTCACAACGTCCGATTCTCGCCTTCTTTGCTGGAAGCATGCATGGTCGGGTGCGCCCCAAGCTTCTTAAGCATTGGGGTGGGGAAAAGGATGAGGACATGAAAATTTATCAGCGTTTACCTCAACTAGTTTCCAAAAGGATGACTTATATCCAGCACATGAAATCCAGTAAATACTGTCTATGTCCCATGGGCTATGAAGTGAATAGCCCGAGGATCGTCGAGGCCATCTATTACGAGTGTGTTCCTGTGATCATTGCCGATAATTTTGTCCTCCCTTTCAGCGAAGTATTGGATTGGAATGCCTTCTCTGTGGTGGTGGCAGAAAAGGATATACGCAGGTTAAAGGAAATTTTAGTGTCCATTCCCATGTCAAAATATCTTACAATGCAAATTAATGTGAAGATGGTGCAGAAGCATTTCCTTTGGAACCCAAAACCATTAAGATATGATCTGTTCCACATGATTTTGCATTCAATATGGTTCAACAGGCTAAACAACATTTAAATTCACACGGATGTATAGTTATTCTTTGAGCATTTATTGAGGAGATGACCCTGGAAGACAAGTGTTGTTGTGTTTTTCGGCCTGTGCATATTAACGCGCTATTAGAATTTTGACAGCCTGTCTTTTATTGCTTCATTGTTCCAAGTATACGGAAAAAAGCATTTATCCATTGGATTCAACTTTTCTTACCAACGAAAAAGTTAAGTTTAGTAAAAAAAGGTTAATCGTTTATAATTTAGTAAATTAAGATTTAAATCTTCATTTAAAGATATATACATATTAAATATTTGATAGTGATTTGAATGAGATTGTCTCTAATAAAATGATATATGTAATTAAGAAGAGAAAAAAAAAAAAAAAAGATTTTTCTTACCCATGAGAATCACCCGTGCATTTACTGTTATTTTTTTATAATTATCACGTGCTGATAAAGGAGACAAATTTTTCCATCATAACCAAGCAGACCCCTAGGCCCTAGCTGTCTGAAATAATGGAATGAGAATCAACGGGCTCTGCTAGATCTTGTTATACATATGTATGATACAATCCTTCACAAGGTTCTGCATTATAAACAGACCATTCATTTCACATCACAGAGAAATGACTCGTTCAGATACCAAATTAAAAAAAAAAAAAAAAAAGATGCAGAAGAGAAAGCCCCAAACTCTCAACTTAATTACAGATATCAATCTTGATATTGGGACATCTCCTAAAACCCTAAAGAAAATTATTTAGTAAATTTCAAAGAAGGAAAGGTACAAACTTATGAAGCCTAAAATGATCACTTTTCTTTCTTTGCCCTTCTCCTTTCAAAATCTACTGGGCAATTTTCTTCTCGAAACTCTCAGGATCAAAATTCTCCATTAATCCCTGGAAACTCATCTAGTTCTAGATACTTGTTTACCCAATCCAACTCTTGTAAAGATCCTTCCTTGGCAGAGAAATCAAGGAACTCATTCACATCAAAGCTAACTTCTGCTGAGTTCACAGTTCCATTTCCATTAATGGCTTCCTCGTCATTATTCTCCACAAGAGCACTATCCCAAGTATTTTGGGGTGTGCTTTCCTGTGGGGCTGAAGTGTTTAGCTTCTTCTTCTCCTCTTCACAATTGACTTTTTTGCATAAATGAGAATTCCAATAATTCTTAATTTCATTGTCTGTTCGTCCTGGAAGTCTCCCAGCAATCAATGACCACCTACACACACACAAAAATACAATAACTCAATCCAACAACCACATAACAGGGGAATTAAATTCACATAATGTTTCAGACTTTCATAGTGCTGACTTACATCAAGTACTACGATATGCATAACCTATATCACAATAATCAATGTGTTTAGGATTTAGTATATATTATTAAGAGAGAGAGATATTGCTTTAGTGTTTATGAGGCTTACGAAGGTATTAATAGAAAAGATAACTAAAAATGGTCTCTACCATGTATCCAGAAGCTATCATGTCAGGACTCTGAAATTTAACATCTCTTCCACACTTACAGGAAATAAATTTCTCTTTACACTCCATTGGCTAACAAATATTTACAGTACCACTGAAACAATATTGGCATATGCTCATTCAATCTGCTATTTATTTCTAAAGCATAGATATATGCAAGATTCTGCTACTGATTGATACTCCCACAATGTTGTGGCTTTTATTCACCACACACACACTACGAACACGAAGAATGTCTGGAAGTGTGTAGGAATAGAGAAATATCAGTATAAGTAAGAAGCACCTATTTCCGAGGAGTTTGTGAAGCCTAAGAATCAAATCTTCTTCTTCCAGTGAAATGTTGCCTCTCTTGATGTTTGGCCTCAGATAGTTGAGCCATCTCAGCCTGCAACTCTTGCCGCATCTGTTTAAGCCTGCAAATACAAGAACACATCAGAACCCGGAAACGGTTAGGCATGAAGAAGAAGAAGTGATGAAGTGAAGCACTTGAGTTTGGAATATGTGTGTGTGTGAGAGACCTGATAAGATAGAGTGTGATAAAATTACAAGGAACCTGATTTAAGAGCAATGGTCTTCCATCTCTTAGCTCCATGAAGTTCAATGCATTGAGCAAGTTTTCGATCTTCCTCGGGAGTCCAAGCTCCTCGGTTAATGAATTTCCTAAGGGGTGACTCGGTCTGCTGGCCTTTTGGTGCCATGTGAGAGAAATGATAGACACAGACGACTTAGGACAGTGAGACCACAATGAGTTGGGTTTGTATATATTGGAGCGTTTGTGTGTGCGCGCGCGTGAGAGAGAGAGAGTAGAGTAGGTTAAAACTTTGAAGGATTGGGAGGGTTGAAATTTGAAAGGGTAGTGGGTCAACGTATCTAACGTTCCATATGAACAAAAATAGATGACCCAACTACCAGTAGCTTGCAGATACGTGGGCTCCTGACTGGGAAGTGGGAAGTGAACATGAGGCAATTTGAGTTATCCATTCAAATATTAATTAAAATACTCATACACGTACGGTTATCAACATTCCGGGGTTTTGGTGAGGAAGGGCCAATTTTTCATAATGTATTTGAATTACAGCTGAAAGACTGTTCAACGATGCTTTAAACTGAATTATCTTCAGTAAAAAAGTACATCGGTTTAGTAAAAGAAATACTTGGTTGGTCCTTAATATAAAATTTAGTTAAAGAATTGATACGGATCTATTATATTTATCATTTTCTCCAAAAATACCATTTAGTGATACAAAAATACTGGCTCAATAAGGTGTGATGGGCTCTTCATTTACAACAATGGTAAGATTGAACACCAAGAAATGTATTTTAAAAAAATGTAATATTTATTGTATTTAACTAATTTCTTTAATATAATCAAATTAGTTATTTTTTTAAAAAAATTAGTTAAATAAGTTGTACATTAAGGATTGGGTGAGTACTATTTTCTCTTTATCTGAATGTAAAAGCTAAATAATTCATTTATAGTAAAAAAAATTATATATTATTCATTTTTATATGTAAAAGCTAAATAGGTCATACATTTGTAAGTCATTTTTTTTTAAAAAAAAAATTAAAATTTAAATGTTAGTTTTAATTCAATCTTTTAACTATATTACAGATAGATAAAAATATTTTTACATATTATTCAAAATTAGATACATCTTACTAATAAATGACATGAATTTTAAATAATGAAATGTACTCTTTCAATTTGTAATATATTATTAAAAATTAAAATATTTTGACATAAACCAAGATTTAGAGCATGTTTGGATTGGCTTTGGAGAATAACTTCTGTCTCAATTTGCGTAAAAATTATTTTTAGAGAATAGATTTTGAAGAATAACTTCTGAAAAAACTGGAAAGAATAGCTTTTGGAAAACTATGGTTTTCACCCCAAACTATAGTTTTAAGGGTTAAAAGTTATTCTGGAAAATCTGAGTATTTTGTCTACTACTTTTGGAAATCATGGTTTTGAATTCAGAAGTTATTCTGTATTTTCGAGGCATATTTTTTAACAGTTTTTTTAAAACCATAGTTTTATAAGTTTACCAAACATGCACTTAAGAATGAAGGAGGTTGTAACTAAACCAAGATTGTTGTAACTAAACAACACATATGAAACAAAGTTTACATAATTTTGGGAGAACCAAATTTTTATTATTGTATTGACTATGTTCCTATATGTATAGTGTATATTAATTATGGATGAAATTAAGACGTTATTAAGTTTTAAGATAGAGTTATATGATGTTATATTTACAAATAGCTATCAAAGAGTAAACCAAAGTAGACCAATCTTGTCGAATCTTAATTAGAATAGGTCCAAAACTATTAGGTTGGATTTTGAGTTTTAATCAGAATCCATTTGACAAAAAGCGGCCATGACATTTATATTAACCATCACTTTTAGATTAGAAGGGAACAAACAAAAGAAAGGATGGATGGGAAATATTGAGTAAATGGCAAAATGGAGGTGGGCCCCAATAATTAAACTGGGCATTGAATTGAGGCTGCACGTATATGCCAAATTAACTCATTGGGTTACTATTTTCAAACGTGGCCCATCCTCTGCCCCTCATGTGACTCCACAGAAATAAACCATGTGCCTCATGTCTCTCTCTCTCTCTCTCTCTCTCTCTCTCTCTCTCTCTCTCTCTCTCTCATAATTATAAAGGCAGAAACACTTTTTAAAATGTGAATGAAGAGGAGGAAAAAAGTTACACTTCCATTTTATTTATATTATTTATCATTTTTCAAATAAATTTATTTAACTTAAAAAATTATATATAATATAATGTTATATGATCAAACATGTTATAATTAAATAATTTATCTTGCTTCTTTAAACTACCTCAGATTGGTTAAATAGTTCTTGATATGGAATATAATTGATTGATTTTTTGGGCCTTTTTCACATTTTTGTTTCAAGTTATTTGAGAATCTTTTTATTTTTTAAACTACATGTATTATCCTACTAAAAGTAATCATATTTGAGATATTATCAAATACTAAATACGGACATCTCTTTTAAATAAGATTTAACTATTAACTTGTCGCATTATAAAAAATCAATTAGACACAACCTCCCTTCGGCTGTTTGGGAATCCATTTACAAATGCAGAAATGTGCCAGAGCAATTATTTTTTGGGCCACTATAGACCAAACCATATCAGAGACTTGGGCCTGTGAATATCTTGACCCAAAGGCCCAGTATATTTGGGTTGATTGGGCTGTCATTCATCATGCAGGGCCCTGAGATCTGGGACTGAAAAAGTGCTGAATGAAAACAGTAACTTAAACATAATTGCCTCCAATAAATATATATATATATA
>QFDD01002900.1:0-17947 GCA_006871305.1 Vachellia collinsii | reverse complement strand
TTAACATCAGCCATTACAAGGAAACCCTATTGGGACACCCAATGAGGAGCAATGCTAAACGGACAAAATAGCATTGTGAATCTATCTAGTCTATACTTTATTAGCCAAGAAATATGGTACTTGCAGCAGAGCTAAACGTTTGAAAATTCAATTTCTGGAATTTCAAAAGCACAGTGAACATATATAACTAATTGTATCGAGTTTTTCTAAATCATTGTGAAGTGGCTTGTTTCAAGTACGCAATAAGGTCCGTACGGTCCTGAGGCTTCTTGAGACCTGGAAACACCATCTTTGTCCCTGGAATATACTGCGCATTTCAAGAATCAAGAAAAAGGAAGATGTATCAGTTTGATGCAGCCATGAGAAAGCAAAAAATATTCCAATGTAATCCCTATGCATAGTAAAACATAATTTGACAAAGCAGAAGGTCCATACACAATCCAACAGATAAAATCATAGGACTACAGACTAGAGTTTCAATGATGATCTTTATGCAAAGAGAAGAGACCAAGTAGAAGTTATATTTGGACATGCAATTGTAAATTTATTTAGTTTTTTTTTTAAAAAAAATACCAATTCAACTTGTACCTTTTTGGGGTTGAGCAAGTAATCATATAAAGTCTTTTCCTCCCAGATCACAGCCATGTTCTTGTTCGCAGCAGAGTAGGAATATCCAGGAGTAGTTCCAGATTGCCTTCCAAACAAACCATTTAGATTGGGTCCTGAAATTATCAATGATTAAGAAAGCAAGCTCTTATTACAAAAGTGAAGATATAATACAAGATGAATACAACAAAAGAAAGAACGGGAGCACAAGAAAAACTGCGAAAAGAAAAACAAACGGGTTTTCCCAGGTCAACAAAAGAAATAATTCTTAGTCCAGTTACTCTACTCTCTACAAATCAGGCCCTTAACTGACTAAATCAAATATAGATGACCAAAATTTAATATTTGAAGATGCCAATAACTCAATATTCAAAAAAGAAAGATCTGAACATCTTGATGACAAAGACAAAGTCAAAGAGCAGAGGAAAAGCAGAGAGGTAACGAATAGAGAATCCCATTAATTAGTCCGACACTAGGGAATGAATCAAAAAGCAGTGTTATTGAATCCAACCAGTAACCCATAATCAAGCTGCTAACCAATCCGGACATTTAATTGGACAAGATTAGCAAACAGATCACTCAAAAATTACTAAAGCTAACATGTTAATTAAATTGCTCATTTGAGCCAGTTAACATTTAATGGAATGAGAGATAGATGCCTTTATAGTATAGTATACACCCAAAAGGACTGGAAGAAAAGAGACAAATGTCATCTTTCGGGAGCTTTTTCAAAAGACAAGAATTTTGTCCGTTGGCAAGGCAGAGAACTAGGCTCTTGCGTCATACATAAAAGAACATATTCCAATTATCATAATTTCATGAACCTAAAAATCAATCGACCAATTTAAATTAACTGCAGAAAATCCCATCAACCAAAAATATTCAGCAAAGTCACATGACCAAATAGAATTATAACCGCAAACAAGTTACCAAAACATGGCACCTATTACCTTTCCAAGTGAAAGACGATTTTTCCCCCTTAATAAAACCACACGACAAGTGAACCAGGCTATCCAAAATTGCAGAAATATACAAGAGATAAAAAGCACTTTACAATATATAATATATATACCCAACAAATGCACTTTACAATAAACTTAGAATCATTTCTACATTCCCGTAAATCTAAAAATGCCCCAACATTTCCTTCTTTCACATTTTAATGAGCCAACCCCGAACACTAGATCTTCAACTCTACCTCGATTTACCCGCAAATCAAACACCAAAAGAACCAGAAGCCATAAGAACAATCTAACATTGAATTATTCCCAGATCTAGGTCTCAATCAAGACTTAAACACAAGAAAACAAAAGCAAACATGAATGAAAGAGAGATTGCAACGGATATACAAAACCAAAAATCAGAATCGATCAGAGCAATGGGGAAAGGGGATAATGGGTTACCTTGCTTGTGGCCAGCACCTTTGTCGACGGTGTGGCACTGAGCGCACTTGGTCTTGAAGATTTTCTCGCCAGTCTTGGGATTGCCAGGAGGTGCCTCATCGAAAGACGCCATAGGTGGAGCTGTGCGGTGGTGACTCGAGAGAGAAGGCAAGGGACGGTGAAACTTTGGAGAAGAATGGGGAGAGAGGAATAATAAAAATAGAATATGCGAGAGGCGATTTGAAGAAGGTGGGGTGGTGGTGGAAGGAACTAGAGAGGACGATGCCACGCTCCTTCACAGGCAGCCCTAAATTCCTCTGGAATTCACGTGCCTCCTTTTTTGGGCTTTCAACACATGGTCAAAATCACATTAGGCTTGGGGCACATGGTCAAATACTGAATTTGGGAAGCAGTTTTGTTTTTTTTTGCCCATGAATTTATGGAGTTAATCATGTTAAGGTTAGAATTTTCACAGAAAAAGGTGCCAATAACTATTCATCTATTGTAACCAACGCATGTTGGGTATATCCAAAAGAATTAGTTGATCACAATGTGATATATTTAGGTTTGAATCTCCACTGGAAAAAGTATCCACTTATGTTGAGATAATGTTTTGATTATGATAAATATGTTTTTACAGGATTACAATTTAGTTTTTCAAAATAAATTGTTTTTACAACACTTTCAAATGTTACTTGAGTATTATTAAAAGTATTAAGAATACTTAAAGTATTGTATGATAATACTCGAGTATTACTTAAGAAAAGAAAGTCTAAAACTCAACACTTTCAATGGCATTCGAGTATTTATGAAAGTGTTGACAATACTCGAATATCGTTAAGTAAAATCAGCTTTCAAAACACAATACTTTCAATGGCACTTGAGTATTAGTAAAAGTATTGAAAATACTCGAATATTGAGCTTCAAACTCGAGTATCGTGGAGCAAAACTAATTTCAAAACATAACACTTTCAAGCACACTCTAGTACTCATGAAAGTATTGTCAATACTCGAGCACTACACAACAATACTCGAGTATCAAGCTGCAAAAATTACTTTTGAACTTTAATACTTTAACTAGAAACTCGAGTACTTATAAAAGTGTTGATAATACTCAAGTATTGTGACCTTCTTTCTAAACTTTATACTCCAAAGGATACTCAATGATCAAAGGAAGTGCTTGCTCTAACATTTCAGGAACTCACAATACTCAAGTATAGGTTCACAGAACTCGAGTATCGAGAATCAAATAAGTAATTACCTTGAGAAGAACTGATTGAAACTCGAGTTTCATTTCCAATGCTCGAGCAGTAACAACACTTTGATACATACTTGAGAATCATTTAAAGTATTAATAATAAATTGCCTCACAAACACTTAAGTATCACTGTCAAAACTCAAGTATTATCAACACTCTCTAGTTTTGCCTTCAACACTCGAGTATCAACAAAAGTGTTCTTCTATTTTATAACAATACTTCTTTCAAAACTTGAGTATATCTTAAAAGTATTATGAACACTCAAGTATGATCACTAAAACTCGAGTACTCTTCAAATTAATGAGATTTCACTAGTTTGTTTTACCAATAACACTCGAATACTTACTTTTACGGATAGTATTTCGGTTTGTCAGAAATTTAACTTTATTCATAATCTTTCCGCTTTCATGCTTCATTTATTTGAATCAATTCTGAACTCATAAATGCTCCCTTTTCTTACTTAGTGATAGGGAATGAGCCATTTTGGTTGCTTCACCGGCGTGCACTCAAAGGATCAAAATTTCTGAACACTATCATACTATGTGTCAGAAGCATTCAATGCATAACGTTGAACAATGAAGTTAAGAATAACAGAAATAAAGCTCTGTTTAATAGATATTTATTGCCACCTAACTATAAATAGAAGAGCATTCAAGACAGAAGAGAGACATAAACCTACCAATGAAACAACATTTACTATTAGCTCGCATTCTTCCTTTGTTCTACTCTCACTATCATTAATGCCTCAATGCTTAGCATTAAATTTTGTCAAGAGAATTCCTTTATTCAAATATTGTATTTCCAAGAGAGGAACTCAAGGTTGTGAACCTTGGGAGGATCGGTTAGATTATAAACAAAAAGGGGAAGTATGATCCTTTGTTCAGTTGAAAGTGAGAAGGGGAGAATTCGCTATTTAGATTGTAAAAGTGTAAAAAGCCTGTTATACTGTTCTTAGTGAATTTATAAAGCTCAGAGGGATATGAGGATTGGATGTAGGTCAGGTGGATCAAATCAGTATAAATCTCTGTGTCAATCTCTCTACTCAACTCTTTTATTTCTTTTCAAAGTTGCTTTGAAATTTTATTAGACTAATTTACCTCCTCATAGTCAACTCATATTCTAACAACTTATAGGGCTCGACAGTGCATTAAACATGATTGCCTCAAATAGGAAAATACCTATGTTTGAGCAAAAAAAAAAAACTATTCATCCAATGTATTTTCATGTAAACAAAGTCAAGAAAGCACTGTGAAAAAATGGTGGTTCAATTCAGTGTTGTTTAGTACGGAGTTAGAATACATAAGTGAATTAAGTTATTTTAAACATGATTGCCATTAATAAAAATATTTTCCCAAAATACTTTTGTTTTTTAATACTACATCCACCATAAATATAAAAAGATCTAGATGACTAATTTCTAAATATTAAAAAAATTAATTTAGTGAGTTATTTATTAAAAAAATATGTGTGTGTTTCTTTAATATACCCTTTCAAATAATTTGCATTGACTGCTCATTGAAAGAGAAACTCCTAAGAACTAATAAGCATTGTTTCGTTTCAGGATTAAATAAGAGGATTTGAATTTGAGTCTATATAAATAGAGAAAACGTTTTCAAACTGATCCTAGTTGAGTCCAATAATATTTAAATATGACATAATCAAATAGTTATATAAAAAGGGAACATGACTTTTGATGTGCAGTTGATATAGATCAATAGTTTTTGGGAAAAATTATGAAGTCAAATAATCATAGGCCATTTTTTAGGTACCCTTCACGTTATTGTAAGCTTCCATTATTAATATATATTTATATACTTATTAAAAATCTAAATAAATTATAATGATTAATAATATATATAAAAATGGTATATTATGTCGAAAATTCCTCTACTTGTTAACAAGCAAACTTCAATTGAACAAAGCTCTTTATTTTGCTAAATTTATATATCAACGAAATTACTTTCTCCAGAATAAAAAAAAAAGGAGAAAATGGCTCCCTTATTTTTCTTCTTTTGTTAGAAATGGATGAATTTTATATAATTAAAAAATTTGTAAAATGAGATTTGGGAAAATATAAGTTTCATAAATGGTGGCTTAAGGTAGGGACACCAACCTACAACATCTGACCATTTCAAAATTTTTATTGCCTGCAAATCTACGTTCAAATCATTCGCATTTGACTTGTCTCTTCTTAAATTTTCAATTAAAAAAATATAAATTTCTTTATTTGTATTTGAAACTTGTTATTAAAAAAAATCGGTGTTAATAACCTTCCATTGTCAACTATTTTATTTTAATAAAAAAAATATGATATGTCATTAACCATATATTCCCTTTTGTCATGAGAAACCATACATCCTCTTAAATTTTTTCCATTGGCCAGCTAATCCCACAATTTAATTATATGCAAATAATATTTTAAATTTTAAGTTTTGCGTAGAAATGTTCTTCATTTTGATACTCTTTTATAAAAATAACGAATAAAATTTAATTAACGGAATATATGTATATTGATTATGTGACATTAATTAATTAATATTATGCCCAAAAACAAGGATTAAAAAAAGAATAATTAATTATGTGCAATTTTTTTTGAGATGAATGTTTACATATATATATATATATAAATCCAATTATTTGGGAGGGAACAACCATTGGTCTCCATCAATAAATGATGTGTTAAGGAAAGTAGAAGCAACTGTATCATTTAATCTCTGTGCATATGGTGCTCTCATATTCATATTAGCCCCTGGCCCTGCGCAGTTATATTCTCCATAGAATACTGTCCTGCATCCAATTCAATATCAAACTTAGCACTTATTTATGATTGTACAATATATGATTTTTTTTATAAATAATATACTCTTTTTTTTTTTTGAGAAAAATGGTGATTAAAAATTTATCTATTCTTTTGATAAAAAAAAAAGTTCATGAAAAGTCACTGTTTAAAAGTTTTATTGCTCAAAGAGATCTAATATGTTTCTATTCATAGAAAACACTAGTACTCCAATTAATGTTATGTTGGCTAATGAAATTTTTTAAACAGAGATTTCTCATCACCTTTTCCTTTTTTATATTCCACCTCTATTAATTTTTCATTTTTTTTTGTAATTTGGCCTTATTTATTTATTTTTTTTTCATGTAGTTTCACATAACTTATGGAACCTGAGAATTTAAAAAGGGATTAGTACAATCTTTAATTCCTTAAATTATAGAGATTGATAGTTACATAATTAAACTTAAAGGACTAAAATCATTTATTTTAAAGTTGAATAGTTAAAACCAAAATGAGAGTATATTTTATGAATTAAATATTGTATTAACACTGAAAAAATATGTGAAACTAGAAGAAATTGACTAAAAATTCAATAAAATTATAAGAACTTGATAAAAATTATAGAAACGTAATTAAAAATTAGATGAAAATAGAGTTACTTGGTGATTAGTTTTCTCAAATAAATTTTCACATAAATGGCGTAGGAGTAGGAGAGCATTGAATGTATTTTGGAAGTGTTTGAGGAACAAAACTTACTGAGCTCTTGAAGGGTCATTGAAGTCATTCCAACCTTCAGGGGCAATAATATCAGACATTGTCGTATAGGCAAAAACGACACGGGAGTAAGGACGCCACGCGCGGCCTAGCCATATTCTGCCGTAGCCTCCAATGCTACAGTTCACAAAAGCAAAGCCAGTGTTTTCGCCGTTTGATGTCCTCCCGTGAGCTGTAACGGCGCCGTTTATGAACCTTTGTCCAGGTGGCACTGGGTTCGCCATTGACACTAGTTGACAATTCTGTTTATGTATTTTAGAGAAAAATCATAAATAAATTTGGTGGAAATACATAAATATTAATTTAAACCTATACTTTTATCAAATTTTTAATAAGGTCTATAAATCTTATTTGAAAATTTTAAATTGTGCAGTTTTACTTATATACCCTCTCTCTGTTTTTTGTTTTTTTTTGATATGATTGCTTTTTTCCTTGCTCTTTTTTATCAACATAACATTTTTTCCTTACCCTATGCCTTCCGTTTATTTCTTAATTTTTTTTTGGAAGTGTTCCTCTTTGACATAATAATTATTAAGTTGTTCATACAATTTATTCCTTACTTGTATATTAAAAATAACATATAAATAAAAATTGAATAACAAAGTAAAAAAAATTAGAACCAAATAGAAAAAAATTCAAAACAAAATAGTAATATACAAATTTTTATTCAAATCAAAATCTTTGCATAAACCTTTCATAACAATTTTGTTGCAAAGTATTATAACAAAACAACAATTTAAAAGTTAAAATTAAAAGAGAAATTGTCAAAACATATCCTCAATATTATTAAAAGTTGATTAAAAGAACTAACATTGAGATCTCGAAGATTTGAAGAGGCATGGAATTTGATGTTAAAGTTAAAAATCTTTAAGAATTTGTAATTAAAAAATAGATATATACATACATTCAATTTTTTTTAATAACAAAGGTGTAGTACAGTCTTTTAAAAATA
This sequence comes from Vachellia collinsii, assembly GCA_006871305.1. Taxonomy (NCBI): domain Eukaryota; kingdom Viridiplantae; phylum Streptophyta; class Magnoliopsida; order Fabales; family Fabaceae; genus Vachellia; species Vachellia collinsii. The sequence continues at coordinate 10,199 of QFDD01002900.1, read as the reverse complement.
TTAAAATTTTTTTTATAAGACCTATAGATCTTTTAGGAATTTAATAAAAGTGTACACCTAAATTATGATTTATACATTTTGATTGAATTTAAAATTTTTTCCCTTTATTTTATATTAAAAATAAATATGTCAATTACAAAACTACCAAATTACTACTACCTCCACCCCTTAATATAAAAATTTGGTTAATGAATTGGATTTAGTTTAAAATGTAATATTTCAATCCATTTTATTTTATGTATTTATCATTTTTTTCGAATTAATTTACTTAACTTATGAATTAATACATAATTGTGTTTGAGTGATTTCCAAAACCATGGTTTTTTTGGACAAAACCATGAGCCAATATGTTATATACTCTTTTTAATCTAAATGTAAGAGCCAATTAAACGTTTTAATTTAATTCTAAATATAATATGTCAATTCATTTCATTTCCTAAACTAACCCTATTGATTATAACATCAAAGATGGATTTTCATCGAAAACAATAGCTTTTAATACAAATGATTGAAGGGGGGTATTTTTCTCTGATCTCTATAAGTTAAATGGACTCGTACATTTAGCAGAAAAGAAAGAGAGGGGAATGTGTGATTACAAGAGAGGGGGATGATGATGTGAAGATGAGAACGTACCTCATAGAGAGACCTTGCATCGCCAAAGATGAAATCAATGGAGCCTTGTATGTAGCAATCCCTGAAGTAATGGCGACCGCTATCATCATGAAGAGTGTCTTGTGCCCCAAAGAAGCCACATCCCCAGAACTGAGCTTCATCTCCCCCTACTCTTATTGCCACTGCTTGTGCTCCATCCACTCCTGGACCTGGAATTGGCGCCACATTCTGCAAGTTTTTTTTTTTTTTTTTTTGCAAAAAAATAAATCCAAACACTCATTGTTATAAAACCACTTGCTGGGATAGGAGCTTAAATTCAGTGTTCAGTAGTGTATAGAGTAGAAGAATATATATGTGTATATGAAAAAAAACTACTTAGTGTTTTTAATTTAATTTTTTTAATGAAGTACTATGAGGTTTTAAATGATCAATCCAATTACGAAAAAGTGCTGATGATAAGTAAGGATTATAAACTCTCTGTCATTCATTTTACTGAAACAAATTATTGCATTTTCCTTAGTGTTATTAAATATTTCTACAATTTCTTTTCAAAAAATAAATCCAAGCACTTATTGTTAAACCACTTGATGGAGAGAGGAGGTTAAATTCAGTGTTCAACAGTGTATAGAATGGAAGAATATATGTGTATATGAAAAAACTACTTATTTATGTATTTCTTTCAATTCTAAATATTAAGAGTTAATTAAGGTATTTGCTTTTACTCTAGATGTGATATATCAATCCACTTTATCTGCTATATTTATAATTTTTAGTGAATTATTATAAGGTTATAAAGGATGAACCCAATTACCAAAAGAATCCCGATAATAAGTGAGGAGTATAAACTCCTTGATATTTCTTACACTACAATTTATCATTACATACTTTTTAGTTGTTACTAAACATTTCGGCAATTAAATTCCTTTTTCGGAACCATATAGTAATTCTCCATAAATCTTTTGGGGGGATTCTCCATGAAACTTTTTCCTAGCCATCTCTATCATTACATATATTAAAAGATTTTTTAAGAGGGTATGTTAGACCATTTCAATACACATTTGTTACAAATGATTGATTTTAACTAATTTTTTATATATGTGTAAATTAGTATATCTAATGAACATTTTGGACCGGAGGACTAGTTTGAATATCTATTGACACAAAGTTAGAGTACAACTAGTTAATGAAAAAAAAATACACATTAATAGTGAAATGAAAGCGTACCATGAAGCTTATGTTTTTGGCAATGAAGTTGGTGGCGAAGACTTGGACGGAGCCACTATAGAATGTGCCGTTTGCTGACTTGGCAGTGTCGTTCCATGCAATTGCCGTGGAGGTGTACCCCTGTCCTTCAAATGTTATGTTTGGTTTGCTTTTTGGCACCATCACTTTCTCACTATTCCACACACACAAACATAATTCATTAATAATATGTTCATATATATATATATATATAGAGAGAGAGAGAGAGGTAATTGGTTGGACAACTAAAGATAACGCTACTAATTAAAAGAAACTTACTAATAAAGGCCACTGTTAATCCATATTATGTTTCTTTTATCGCTGAAATCTGGGACGGCATTCACAGCTGCCTGCACGGTGGTGAAATTGCAGCACCCCCGTCGGTCCACACACAGATATGTCGTCGTGTTGGTGTTCGGCGGCGGAATTCCAGGCGGGAAGTCATCGCATACATTGCTAACAATCTCACGGTGATCATCATGCCGTTTCTTGTGGTGGGAGTGGTGGTGGTGGTGGTGGTGACGGCGAGCATGACTTGAAGAGAACGTCGATGACGACAACAAATCACCGACAAACGACGTCTTGTTTCCATTAGTCTCATATACGACAATGAAATATGCTAAAACGGCAATAATGGGAATCACCAATACAGCTATGGAGTTTCTATGCAGAAACATATTCTGGGTCTTGTAGAGATGAAGATAGAGATGAATGAAGCTGAGGAATCATATATACATATACATATATATATATGGGTGTGACAGAGAGATCAAGTGAAATATGTACTTGAAGTGAAAGGGTTGATGGCATGTCTTGCAAAGGACATGACTTAGTATTGTAACTTGAAAGCATGTATATACGTTTATTCATTTGCTGTATTATATATATATATATATGTATAATTAATTAATTCAACTAACTTTAGTTTTCTGGGTTTGAGACATATAAAGTAGTACTTAACATGTACCTTATGTTTCAGCCTATATGTGAATGAGATGTTTTCATCATGGGTAGTTGGTAGTTAGTTACTTCAAAGTTATCTGCATAATAAGCATTATATGTTTTTTTTCTATAAAAAGTAGGTGCTATTTCTCTAAACAATCATAAATCAAGCATATTCTGTAGTCATCACCAACATGTGAGCCATCCATATTAATTTAATTTTTATATTTTAAATAATTTTTTATTTTAAGATATATAAAATTTAAAATGAAGATAATTTTATATCTGTTATTTCTAAGAAAAAAGTGAATTTACCATTTAAAAATGACATAATCAAATTTAAACGGTCCAAATCTTATATGCTTGTCACCATAATTGATACTAAATGTGGACCCCATAAAATCATAACAATTAACGCCAGTCATGTTATACATAGATATTTTTTAGAATTGGATTTTATAGAATGGTTTAGTTTGTTCAGGCATAGACAATGTTTGATGTTGTGTGTTAACATTTTTTTGAATTTGGATGGCAGGGACAGTGTTTGAGGTGGTAATCAAACATAATGCCACAAAGGACACATCTTGTGGAATAATTTCATAGCATACATACACATATTGATTATTAACTAGGCAACTACATATACTTATATCCCAAATCAGTCCCAACCAATAACTCATGAGTTTGCATATATGTTCAGATAAATTCTATTACATATCATGCGTTATAATTTTCCCAGAAGTATCCAGAAGTAAAACCAACAAAAACTACACTTTGCATTTGATATGATGGAATATGACTTCTTACCTCTTCTCCAAGGAATCAAACAATCCACGGAGAATGTTCCCTACTCAAGCATATATCTATATATAGCAAAGGGAAGTAAAACACATAAAAAAAAATACTATTTAAAATTGCTTCAGTAGGCGTATGATAGGGACAGTAATTTGCATCAACAAACAACGAAGGATCAATATACAAGAACACTCTTACCAAATGAAGGATATAGATTACCGAGCAAAATATACATCACGTGTTCAAGCCATATACCAAACTAAACTGACAGAAGTTAGTATTTTTCCTTCATATCTACATGAGCCAGATCAAGCTAACATACCTTCTATACCATCAGTCAGGATTAATACAGAACAAGCAAAACAAGTCATACACATCAAGGAATGTGTAAAAAATTAAGACATCAAACTATCACCTCTTCTCCACTAACAAACCTCCAAGGACCTCAATACATCCTTCCAGTACACCCCACAGAGCCACAATAGCAATCCTTCTTCTTTATGTTGCCATCAGAATTGAGGATTTGATCTTTCGAGTAATTGTAATCATAAGTCAGCTCTTTCAATGGAGGAATGTTCTCAGCAGCAAATAGCATTATGTGAGGAATCCTGCGGTCACCATGATCATAAAGAACATTTTGCGCATACATATTAGGGGCACAGCTATGGTTGAAAAATCTGCCCAGATTACCATACCGAGCTGCATCAATGGTGAAGCCACCACCATCCTCGGAGGCTTCAGGCCTGGATACTCCATCTGAAATTACACCACTGTTGATCAAGTTATTACCTATATCAAACAGATACTCATCATGACCAATTCTTTGTTCAGCTTCCTTGTCTTCAAGCAACTCTCCTATGTATTCACATATAAAGCTTCCAGAAGGGATGGAGCGTAGAGATCTCACACCCCATCCCCTTTTGATAGTTTTATAAATTTCAAGTGGGAATTTTATGCCACGTTGGCTGACTCTGTTATAGCAATCTGGAAGGCATTTGCAAGAAGGGCCACACTCATAGACTAGAGGCTTTACTTCTACAATACACCCTGTGTGGTTGAATGGTATTCCTCCATTTTTAACGGCACAAGAACATCTCGTCGGGTCAGAGCATCTGTCAGTACAGTTACATCCCTTGGCAGGTGTCAGATGCAACCAATCAGGATAGATCATCCTAGTAATATATTCAAATGACAGTGGCTTTTCATCATCTATAGTATTCACGACACGAATTGGTAATGCCTCTTTACCATGTGAGATGTCAACAACACACAAACCCTTCCTTAATGTGAACTTTTGGGAATTCTTCAGTTCAATCCAAGGAAGCTCTGGTTGATTTGGGATTCTTCGCAGCTGAAACTTGAAAATCATCTTGCCATGTGGCCCCATTTCTTGCCAATATGTCTCAACTTCATATAATCCATCATACACAAATCTCCTACAACTTCCATCTCCAAAGAAAGCACCACGTATCACTCTAACGGGATTCTTCTTCCTGATACTGTTCCTCAAAGCAAGATTGCCCCGCTTAAGCTTCTGGTCTTCCGGTTCTTTCTTTTTGCACATTACATTCCCCCCATGCCCTGAATAAATCAAAACACCTGAATTATCCAACTCATCATTGTATCCCCCTGATGCAACAACACTAGTTGCAAGAGGCTCCCCGTTGACCTTCGCAAAATCTATGCCAGCTTGTGTCTGGCGATGAAGACCAACAATAGTAAGCTCCACCCTATAATCAAATTCATCACCTACTTCAACCCCAGGTACAGAACCGAAGATCTGCTTGCCTGTGTTTACATATTTTCCTTCATACCTGAGGATCTTTGCTGCGTCTGAATCAATCCTCCTATGAATTCTTGCTTGGCCTTTTGACTCTGCTTCCACTTCTTGCAACATTTTTCTACAAAGGGCTTGGAACAAGCGCAATGTGTCTCTTACAGTGTTTCGTGTCACAAGTGAGTCATTGTTGCGGATACTCAAATTACCACGATGCAGAAGTGGAACACTTACACCATATGATCTATGGCCATCAGAAAACTTTCTACTACAATTGTTATGAAGACCATTTTTTCCTGAAACTACAAATCTACCAATACGTCCGGAAGCAGCATTTCCTTCTTTCTTTTTCAAAAGCTTCATCTTGGAATAATTCAGAGAGTCTTTAGGTTTCAACACAGCTTTAGACCCATCTCCCCATGTCAGGCAATCAAGTTTTCTCTTCCGTTCTTCTGTACCACCACTCCAATGCTTGTTCAAGAGCTTGCCCTTGGAAACATCTCCCATGCTCTGACTCAGAGAATTAGGTCCAACAAATGGAGGATAGTCTCTAATGGCTGAAACAAATATTCTAGTCACAGCCTTAGCAGTATCTTTAGGTGTAACATGGATTCTTGCTGCATTCCATCCAACCCCAGGCGGGTAATCACGAATTGCAGATGGCTTCCCAAGCTTATTTTCGTCAGACTGACCACCAGGAACTGATGTCACCATTGGAAGCACAATTTATGCCTTCTGATCTGTGAACAAGAAACTCAATAAATCACAACCTGATTTCCTATCAGTCCCAACAATTTGTGTCTACTCTGTAAACAAGAAACCATCCAAGCAAATCAACAATGGAGAACCAAAAAAACAAAAAAGAATATAACAAAATACCAAAAAGATAAAAATGAAGGCCCACTCATTAAATTTTTTTTCTGAGAACAGATTCAATATTTCAACAAAGACAGTCTTCATTGAAAGAAGGTTGAAAAATCATAATGGAATTTCTGAGAAAACCCATTAATTTAGGATCCATGCAAAAGCAAACAAGAAAAACAAGGGGAAAATAAGTAGCTCAAGGAGACAGAAGGGTCACCTGCAACATTGAATACGTGACTGCCTATTTCATGATGTGTAACTTGAATAATAATAACAACAAGTAGAGAGTTGTACTGAATTATCCGCTCTTAATATTTTATTCAACTTTATAATTTTTCTATCTAAAAACCCTTCTTTCAAGCCACTGAACCTTGGAACTAAGTCTTCTCTCCCATAATTAAAATTAGTGAAACTAACCGATAGTTAGTAGGTCGAGTAGAGAGGTTTGGCATCTCTTAGCAAGGCTATAGAATACTAAAAGAAGAAAGCTCATGAATCGAACACATACATCAAACAAAGCTCATTCCCGGATCAGTTCCTATAGAAAGCTTAAGAATCAAAGGGACAAAAGAGGATTACCTAAAACTTAAAAGGCGGAATCCATAACAACGATGCAGAGAATACCTCCCGCTGATCCCCGGGGTGTTGTTTGTTTGTTTTTTTGGGTGGTTGGGGGGGGGGGTTGGTATGATTGTTTCAGCTTTGGCTTTTCTTTAGCATCTTTCTGAACTAGCCTGATCAGAAGCGCGTAATGTGACATACATGCGAGAGAGCTTTCTAGTCAGTACTTTGATCTTACATCGACGCCTTCTGAAGCACTATTTCTTCGGAGTGACTATCAAGACGTATTGTAGCCATTAGAAGCACCGTTTATGTCTTCTCTGTGAACAAGAAACTCCTATGAATCACAATACCAACTTCACAATCACATTTATTAACAGTCCGTACAGTCCATGTCTTTTCAGCAAACAGGAAACCGAACAAGCAAAACAGTAATGGGAAACAAAAAAGCATAAGAGAACCAACAAAAATACCAAAAATAGGAAAACGAAGACCTGTTCATTGAAGTTTAGCAGAGAACGGACTCAACATTTCTATAAAAGCATTACTCGTTTAAAGAAAGTTGAAATGTCGCACTGGCAATTTCACGCAGCCTAATTGATTTAGGAACCAAGCAGGAAGAAATGCGAAGAAGAAGAAGAAGAAGAAGAGTCACCTGAAGCATTCAACGAGAAATGCAGAGTAGAAGGCGGTTGGAGTGCAGAGCCTGAAGGAAGAGCAGAAGATGGCAAGCATGAACTAAGAGTGCCTCAGGAACTCAAATGATTTTTTTTTTATTCTATTCTTATTCCAATATATATAAATATATAAAGACACACCGTGGATAAATAATAAATTATAAATATATTCACAAACTGAACAATAAAATAATAATAATAAATATAACATAGCCTTGACCCGGTACTTGACCCTAACTATATTGGAATATTTGGTCTGAATTATTACCAACCATTTTTTGAAAAAAAAAAATTACAGTAAGTAAACATGATTCTATTAATTTTAGTTGATTTTTAATCAGGTGTCTAAATTTTTTTTTTATTGGATCCTTACATTTTTCTCAATTATAGACGTTTATTCATATACTCGTAATTTGTTAATTAGGGCTCATGTCTATCTTACTAAATGATATATAAGTTGCTAAAAAATAAAAAATTAAGAGGATCTTCTAAAAATAAAAATGGTAAAATAAAATTTATTTTTAGTAACATAAAATCAAAAAATTATTATACTCATACTTATCTCCTGACATCAATGTATTTAATATGTAATCTAGGTGGTTTTAATTTTTTTTTGCATCCATATGAAAATTTAAGAGATGTATATATAGTCTTTTTATATTATATTAAATTTTAGGGAGACTTACAATAAAGTCCCATGCAAGAGAATTAATACTAGAAATGTCTCATTTACAACTCAATCAGCTACTATTGACAACTCAAGTTACTCATATTGACAATTTTTTGGGACTTTTCTGATATTAATTCTCCTGCACGAGACTTTATAGTAATTTCCCCTAAATTTTAACCATTTGAAATTGATCTATGCGTGGAACTAGAAGTGGAGTGAAGCGGAGAGGTCCATAGCATTCAACGAGAAATGCAGAGTAGAAGGAGAGGGAGAGATGATTCAGAATGCTGAAGTCAAAGAGAGGGAGAGATGATTCAGAATGATTGTTAATTAACGGGAGAAAAGTTTCGCATAGTGCGAAAAAGACAAAAGTCGCAGAAGAGAGATTGGAATTGTGGATGGAGAGAGAGCGGGATCGGAGTAGAGAACGTGGTCCTCCGGCTCCTACATCGGAGGAGACAGATGCGATGGTGAGAAGTAGGAAAAAGGTGCGCGAGGAAGGAAGCGGCTTCTCGGGGGATTTAACGTTGGTACGAAGGGTAGAGGAATGGATGCGTGATGAGGAAGCTTTTGGTACTGAGAAATCTACTGGAGTTGGTTCGTCAGGTTTGAAGAAGTCTTATAAGGAAGCTTGTGTTGCTCTTGATGACGGAATGGAAATGGTTGATGATGATGATGGTGATGGTGATGATGAATGGTGGAAAGGTGAGGGCTGACAATCTAGAATTGAAGTGGAAATGACGACAAAGGGCCCTAATATAAGGGTGTCTCCTGAGTTTCGACAGAGGCTGGCACAGAAGTGGTCCACTTCCTTGATTGTCCGATTGCTAGGACATATGGTGCGTGAAGATCTCCTTGCTAAGAAGCTTCAGCAGTTATGGGGGCGCAAAGGCTGGGTGTAGACGATGGAAATTGGGTCAGGCTATTTTCTGGCTAAATTTGGTAGTAAAGAAGATTATGAATTTGCATTGACAGGTGGTCCGTGGACTTATATGGACCATTATATTGCAGTTCAACAATGGCAAGCTGGGTTTGATCTTGACGAGGGTGCCATTTCAAAGTTAGTTGTATGGGTTAGAATTCCTAAATTCCCTGTTGATCTGTATCATAGGGGTATCCTATATGTTGTGAGCAGTCAAATTGGACGTGTTCTTAGAGTGGACAAGAACACGACAAGTCAAACAAAAGGGCGGTTTGCACGAATTTGTGTTGAGGTTGATCTGCAAAAACCGTTGTTGCCCTCATTGTTAATTGATGGAAAAGAAAAGAAAGTAGTATATGAAGGGTTACACTTGATTTGTTTTTCATGTGGCCGATATGGGCATGATGCCGATCACTGTCTGAGTAAGAGTTTGGTAGCAAAAACGGTGGAGCCTGTCAAGTCTGGGCCTTCGGATTCCGTTCAGGAACAAGATTCACAGGCGCCTATGACGGAGCAGGGACCCCAGTTTGGTGAGTGGATGGTGGTTTCTCGCCAGAGAAGATTGCAGCGTAGTCCTCTGATTGGTAACAATAATTCATCGAGAGATTCTAGGCATGATTTGCGACAGAATGGAGGTTTTGTTGGAACACGCTTTATGGCACTTAATGAGGAGAATCATGATTTTGTTGAGGAGTCAACTGTTGTAAAAGATAGTAAGAATTTTCGCTGTGATAGTAGGGAGATGTTGATTCAACAGAATCCTACTTCGGATGCTCAACAAATCAATTTTAAATATCCTGCAAGACAAATGGGAACGAGAGACAGGAAGGTGGGACATAAATCTGATGTCGTGGGCCCCATGGAGGTATATTTAAATGTTAAGAATAAAATGGCTTCTCAAGGTACAACACACGTTGAAAATAAAACAAAGGTGAATGATGTGATGGGCCCGAATAATAATACTATAAACAAAGCAAGGGAATCTTTGGGCAAAGAGAAAGTGGGTGCACATAAGAAGCCATTATCTTTAGAAAGTCAAGTCTCTCACTTATATCCTAATGCAAGGGACCCAATTGATCCAGGTGCTAGTGATACTATTTGTAAGGATAATGATGTTATGAGATCTAATCCTATAGT
>QFDD01002899.1:0-18051 GCA_006871305.1 Vachellia collinsii | reverse complement strand
AATGTGATTAATATTTTAATAACTAATTGGACTGGATGGTTGGGTCCCGCAGACACAGAGCAGGACAGGCGCCTCCTGCTTCCTAAACCAATAGCCTCCATCTTCTCTCATCACTATCAACACTTTTCAAATTATTTTTCTTTCTTTTTTTGTTGCCAGGAACACTTTTCAAATTCAACGGTTCAATTTTGTTTCTCATACACCCCCCCTACTCTGCAAACACAAATATATTTAAAATTTTGGAAAAACCATAGGAGGTATTAAACTTTTTCTCAATTTTTAATTTGATAGCATTTGTATTTTTCTCTTAATTAAATGTCTTAATTTTACTTTTTTAACACAATTAACCCTAATAACTTTAATATGTTAGCACCATTAATTTCTATACAAGAGTTATGTATGTTTGGCGAGAAATACTTACATACTCTGGAAGTGTCACATCATCCATACTCTATTCAATAAAAATGTTTCAAATGTCCTATATTGTGATATCATATCCCATAAATATCTCCTAATTATTTTCCTTTTTCCATATTATATTATCACATATATTTATTGTGGAAAAAGGGAAATAATTAGGAGAGATTTATGGGATATGAGATCACAATAGATGACACTTAGAACATTTTCATGGATAGAGTATGGATGATGTGACACTCCCGGAGTATGTAAGTATTTCCCCTGTTTGGCATGCTGAAATTAAGCTTATGAAAATAGAAATGGAATTCATTTCCATACTTTTGTGTGTTTGGTACAAAGAATCGATCATAGAAATTATTTCCACCAAAATTGATAGAAATGACTTCCATCAAAATAGCTTGGCCTTGTAATTCCAGTATATTCGTGCCTTTTGTTTAATTTTTTTTTATCAAAGTTATAGAAGATTTTAATTTTTTTTTAATTTAAAAGAGCATTTTGGTCTTTTTATATACAGATTAGGTTCTATTTCCATTACATACTAAATGTACTTTTAAACTCTATATCTATTTTCATCTCTATATCCATGTCCATCTTTATCAAAATCAATTTGACTGTACCAAACGAACCCTTAATAGTGTTAACAAAAGGAAAATTCAATATTCAATTAAACAGAAAAATAGATATAAGTACCAAATTAAAGATTTGAGGAAGGTATAAGTACTTCTACTATGGTTTTCCCTAAAATTTTCAAATTTCACATTAGAATTCTAAAATCACATTTAAAAATATTAGAAATCTTCTGTTATGGGTTTATTGCAAAATAATCATACTCTTCTTGTGTACGAAAGTTTTATCTTAAAAACAATGCACTCTCCTAAATTTTCCTTAAAAGTAATGTTGCCCTTTAAGGGTAAAAATGTTAAAGTTAAGTTAATTTTATAACAATCAATGTTGTTTTTTTAATATTAAGGGGTAATATTGTTTCATTTTGAAATTTTTGGAACAATATTACTAAGAAAAATTTAAAGATAATATTACTCATGAGTAAAAATTTCCAAAACGCGCATTAACAATTTTTAATTATATAAACAATTTTATTTGGTAACAATAAGTTAGCACTTAGCAGCACAAAATGAAGACATGCATCTTAAGGGATAAAAAAAACAAATATGGGAGGCCAAAAAAAAAAAAATGAACGAAAACACACACATGTGAATTCTGAAAATAACCTTAAATGGTGGAATGTGTCCTGACTTCTGTGATATAGAATCTTGTTAAAGCAACACCACAATGGCAATGGTTAAAACAGAACCACACAAATACTTTTGATTGAAAGTAACATTTTGGGGTAAAGAGTTGAAAAATAAGAAGATGAAGAAGAGTGATGGTGAGACAGAAGCCTGTTGATCACAAAAGTACTTCCATGTCATTATAAGTAGTTTTGTTTTTGTTTTTGTGGCCCAACCAATGCTATTAGTTTATTAAGTTAGATGGGAGTTTTTTGTCTTCATGAAGGAAGATTCCCTTTACAAAGAGAAGCTGCCTCAACTGTCAAATTAGCCTTTTGGAAGCATTTGCATTTTTAAATGTAAAAACTATGAGGGAGGGTAACAGATCAGTAATACCTATTTTGTTTTCTTATGACCATCAAATTTTGATTAATTATTAAGGAAATATACAAGGTGAGACAAAAAAGAAGGGAGGGCACAGACAAAGTAAACAGTTGTTTTTGAGGCCTTGGAATTGTTAGGGCTATGTGCCCTAGAAATGGTCCTATCCAATTTGGACTATTAGTGGAGATGCTGTAACTCTGCATGAATCCTTGGGCATCTAGGCCCCTTAAGGTGAGGGTGGATGCCACATTCAACACCAAATCCAAAACAAAACCAAATTATCATGTAGTCCAGTATCATGAAATGAAGTTCATAATAACTGAAAAGTCATAGGTTCAATTTCACTTGTAACTTTAAATCATGATAGATTCTAGGACTAGAACCCTCCCATGGAGTTAGAAACCCAATTTGAACAAGATTAGATTTGATGAAGTGAAAATTTAAAAAGAAAAAAAAGGAAAAGAAAAAAAATATGCTTTATAACATAAAAGCACAACCGGTCACGACAACACAAAATACAATTTCATGTTAAAATACAACACTGGATGAAGTCAATACTTAATAGACGATATGGACTTATCCGAACTATCAACACCTAGCTTTAGCATCACTAGACCAATCAAGAACATAAAGAAGGAGAAATGAACGTTATTCGTAAGACTCCAATTAACCTTTTTTCATTCAATAAATTATGAACTTCAACTTGCTCAGTTTGTCAGTTGGCTTCTGAAGGTCTCTTATTTCCATATTAATTATAATGTTTATTTTTCCTTAAAAAAATACTTATTCAGCAGGTTCCATTGTCCAAACATGGTCTCTGTTCATACCTCTATTTTTATATGTACCATACCTCTCACATTTATTGTTTTTTTGTGGTTCAAATCCTCATTCTTGCTTAGTCATTAGAGCAGTTAGTACCATCAACACATTTTTAATATACCGTTACACATGTTATTGATATAATTTTGTTATTTATCTTACTATTTTCACACACATGTTTTAATTAGCCATTTCAATATGGTGTATAATTACTTAGGTAAATCTTAAGAATGGTGTTCACGTAAATCTTGATTAGGGGTGATATAATGCAAGTGTAAATGCTTTGCCTTTTGAGATATATGTTCACTGTAGTGAATAGTTTTTTCGGTTGGGAACTACATATTGAGTGAAAACTTTGGTAAAATCCAACTTCACCCATCCACAATATCTTCGTAGAGATTAATTTCTCTTTAATACATAAATAATATTCCCAGTATTCTAAACCCAACAATTGAATGAAAACATCAAATTCTTAAAATAACAAGTCCATTATTATTCTTATATATATATATATATGAGAATATATAACAACACCGGAAAGAATAAGTCTCATATATATATATATATAACAAGCCGCCACCAACAAATCAATAAAAGATTAATTGGCACACCCTTTCAAAAAACATCAAATGTGGGGTAATTAAAATTCGATGTATTAAATTAATGCATGAGCTAAAACTATGGGCAACACAGAAAGAGTGTTAAACCACATTATAAATTAATATAGCAAATCATTCAAGAGGGATTCAAATCATATTTCCTATTTTAAAAAAATGCTATTAATATGATAGAGTTTGGAATCATTACAGATTTATTTCCTATTTAGCAAGATGTATGCTCAAGATCCAATCCAATCAATTATTTTTCAAAAAAGTCTACTGATATTAATAGGTGTAGATGATGAAAACAAAATTAACCATGTTAAAATATCTTTGGCTAGGCGATCATCAAAAAAAGTGAAATATAATACATGTTAAATATTAATGAGAAAAAGTAATAGGAGAGTACGATGTGACAAAATTATAGAATGGTGTATGAGTAATTAATATTGTCCATGGCTATTATATTAAATTCCAACTAATAATAATTACCTATTCTATTGTGAATTTAGCTAATGATTGTGGACACCAATGACGTTCTCAGTTTATGTTCTAAGAATGTGTCTTCCATCCTTAAATGGATGGTGTTGAATTGTGACCATTGACTTAGGTTGGTGAAAACAGTGAGCATGGGGATAGTAAGATGTGGCATGAATGGAAACCAATGGAGTATAACATAAAATTCCATTTATAAATGCATTTTTCCATATGCAATTAATGCTTTCCTATCTACTGATTATTATTAATTATCAACCAATTAATTAATTAATAATTGAGCTCAAAGGGGAAAAAAAAGACGAAAGATAAACGAGAGGGACATGGTAGTATGTGCGTGCAATGGTAATATCCTAAATTCCTCACTAGACTAATGTCGAAAGTACCAATGCATTTGTTCAACCATCCAGAATATTTTCATAGAGACCAATGTTTCTTTAATCCATAGATAATTCTCCCAGTGTTCTCAACCTTAAAATTGAATGAAAGCATGAATTCCTTAAAAAATATTTTATTATTATTTACAATGTGTATCTCTTTGCGCGGAATTTCAGGATAAAGTGAAAGCAAGAAATTGTAGATGAAATCAAATTGATTCAAATATTTTTGCATCAACAAAGCAGGAAATACCATTCAAGGTTTTGACTTGTTTGCCAATCACTTAAAAAGCACTTTTACGTAAATCGAGACAAAATTTCTCTCACATACTTACCTCTGATTGCGTAAAATTACTTAAAAAAGCTATTCCTAAACATTAAAAAAGTAAGATCAATTTCATGTATGGTGTTATTATTACGTGTAAACGATCGTTGATATTATAAGATGGAAACCTGACCAAATTTGAAAGAATGGTATTGCTCCGGGTAATACAATAAAATAATTTCCAATCATATTAGTATATGCTTCATTTGAAGTTTCATATGATATTCAAATGGTACAAGAGTAAAAATGGAACATGCGATTGTCTTTAGGGTCAACGCTAGACAACTTGAAGTTAAAACAATTTTCATATTGGCTCTTAAACATTGGTGAGGGCCGGATTGGCCTACCTCATGATGCGAAAGCAGAGATAGAAATCCCACAGGATTCTCTTAATTATGCACAATGACAATCCTTTGCAATTGATAATTCAATCAATATGCCCTAATCTTCCACAAAATTTGTCTAATTCTGAATAGCAAACGAATAAAGCTATTTCTATCACCAATAGTTGAAGTAATTGAGGAGATTAATGATTGTATGTGTGACTTATCGCCTAGTGAGGTTATTCAATATTTCAGCTTTGATACTGTGCATCCTGCTAATTAAGATGGGGTATTATTTGAAGAGTTATATATTACAGAATTCTTGAACACTGTAAAATCTTATGCCTTACCTCCTCATAAACTTGCACTAAAGGTAGGAGTTTTGCAATGGCACAAGATTAAAGGTCAAATACCTTGGTAAATGCTTCATTAAAGTAGTCATACTCAATGGTATAAGCACAAGTCATGAAATCTTGATTCATAGAATGGACATGAATCCATCAGAATCTAAATTACCCTTTACAATGATAAGATGAAAATGTCCAATCATATTATCATTTGCTATGTCAATCAATAAAAGTCAGAGCAAACCATGAGTAATGTCAGTTTATACCTACCTAGGCTTGTCTTCACTCATAGTCAATTATATGTTGCTTTATCAAGGGTGACATCTATAGATGACATAAATATACTTATACTTGGTTCTGACAAGAAACCAACCGACAGGATAACAAATGTGATTTATAGAGAAATATTTCAAAACAATATGTAATTGACATCAGTATCAAATGTTCCTATTGCACATCATTTTCTACCCATGCATGTTTAATGTTCATTGATAAATAACAATGGATTTAAAGAGAGGTGATTAAATAAATTATTATGAGACTACATTAATGATATCTTTGAACAAAATTAGATAGATGCAACCGTGCAACGCACGGGAGATTCTATCTAGTTTCTTGTTAAAATACAACACTGGATGAAGTCAATACCTAATAGTTGAAATAGAAAGCCACAATTCATTAGGAATAAAATTATGGGCAGGGTAAAAAAAGAAATATGATAACGAGTACTTTAAACTTTAACTATTCTTACACACACTGGAATCACTTATTCAAGTTTTCCGTCAAAATATTCAAAAAGTGTTATAAAATAAAAGAAAACTGAAGAGAGATGAGTAAGCAAAAGAGGCAAGATGGAATTGAAGAGACTGAATGAGAGATTCTCATTCATTTGTATATTCCATGTCCATCCAACCCTTTGTGTTATAGCTCTATTTATAGGCTTCAAATTCTTTCAAGAGTTACAATGTATAAACATAAGAAAAAAACAAATCAATCTTTTTTTAACAACGCACAGAAACCTTAAAGATCTGGAATTCCCTGCTTTGTCAAAGTCCGGGTTGGTTCATAAATTCAAACTTCTGAATCCCCCAATTGCCAAATAATTCAAGAGTACAATCTATACATGAACCGCGCAATCTGCAGTGCAGATTCCGGCACAAAATTACAATATCTAGAGTGCACGGTTTGATCCTGCAGCCAAACGATTTTGTCGTATGAGCAGTAAGAAATAAATCGTCAGCTGCTACACCAAGCAGAAACAAGCAGAGTGATAAGAAGAAACAATATTTTGGCTGAGCACACCTTGGTAGAACTGTGGAAAGGAACTCAAAGAGGTACTGAGATTCTACGATTCTCTTTGGAGAAACAATGTGAAGATTGAAGTATTCATGATTTTAGCTTTATTAAGGACATGCGATATTACAGGACCGGCAAGAAATATCTTAAAGAACAACCAAAAGTCCAGAAGCTGTACAAGGTCTTGAGTAATTCTTTATCCTCAACATATTTATGGGATGAATAAAAGCATACATGAAGTCAAATAATTGTTATACTGATATCATGAATTAAGAGTGTGCAAAGCAGAAGTAGAGAGAGCAAATGTTAACAATCTGAAAACTCCCTTCGCGAGTGTCTCACCTGCCACAATTATGGTCTTCTCAGAATAGAACCCTGCATTTATCTTGTACTGCTTGTCGAAGCAAATGATGATGATACATGCCCGTTTCATAAAGTTTATATTGTTGCATGAATTCCAGTGAAAAAATTATATGAATATACAACAAAGTCATCTTCATCACTTCGAGTGTATGTAAGTTGCTATGATATTAAAAGGAATAACTTGATCCTTAACTGAATGTATAATAAAAGGCAAAAAGAAAACCAAGCCCTGATGTGTTTGAACTTATTGTGAATTCTTGTTTTCCTCCTTCTCTCTCTCTTTTTCTCTTTCAATTTTTTCCCATGCGTTTCCCATTAGTCGTAGCAAGGTGTGGGATAAGTTTCATATTGGAATTGTATGAATTTAAAATGTCATCCCTTAAAAATCAAAGCAAACAAAGTTAAAATCGTGTAAAAATAGTTTTGTGCCAAAAAAATAGACATGTAAATCCGTACCAGCATTTTTCTAATTTTAATGCAGAATCTCATATATTCAAGATCTTGTTTATGCCATGAGGATAGCAGCATCCCCCTGATACATTCATTTATGATATTTGTCAGACACATTTTGCAAATTAGCTTGTCTAAGAAGGTTGGCAGGTGACTCTCATATAGCACATGCTTCCGTTTTCATGCTCAGGAAAAACAGTTTTTAAATGGTTAGTATGCCAAGAAACTCTGAAAATCATTAATAGCATACGAATTTACGCAATGCATATGTAGAGGACAAGAAAATGATACAAAATGATATCTACCAATAATTAGGCAAAAAATCTGATAAAGACACTGCACACATTTTAAATTGTATCAAAGAACTGAATTATGGTATTATACTCACATTCCCAAGTTGCTAAGCCTCCTGCAGTTGATTATAAAAATAAGAAGAAACGTATACACACAAATGTTGGAGATTCAAGGGCTCAAGCATCTCATGCTCATGATAGTTAACCTAAAGGACATTTGAACGAAGACCTAAAAAAAACCTATTTTGTAAGCTATAAGAAACAAGCTTTTGGAAACACTTAAAGCAAATCCAACATTAACAGTAGTATAATACACACTATTGAATCTTTATTAATGCTTATTCAAGCATAGGTTTCTTAGTTGCCAAAAAAATAAAATAAAAAACTTTTCATGGGGTCCATAGTATTCTGCAAGTCATAATCATTTTAGATTACGTAATTAAAGAAAACTTTATTTTAGCTACAATTTAAAAGCAGAAATGCTAATTCATGAGCAACAAATGTGACACAACTTAAAGTTGATGATCAGAAATGAAACATTAAAAAAGAAGGAACAAATTTCATGTTAAGGCAAAAAATAGTAATCAAGGGTAACATATACACAAAGTCAATAATATATTTAGCCTACAACTAGAACAAAATTTCTGCAACTTGCAAGACCTTTCTGGCCATTGAATAATCTAACAATTTTGGTCAGAAAGAAGCAAGCATTTGCTAGCCATTAAAGGCAGATTTCAATATGAGTGCAGTATAAATACAACTAGAGTATTTGACCTAGTTTTATTGTTTTGGAAGACGACTATCAATCACTTCAAGAAGTAGCTTCTCCACTTTATCATTCTCACTTGCTTCCAAAAAGGCTCGAATAAGTGTTCTATATGTTATTAAATCAGGGAGGCAACCATTCTCTTTCATTTTTTGAAGCAAGGTCATACCTTCATCAAGGAAACCTTCTCTACAAAGGCCATTGATCATAATGTTAAATGCACAAACATCTAGATGACGTCCTTTGATCAAAAGGTATTGAAAAATCTCTCGTGCAGTATCTAGTCTACCACCTTTACACAAACCATCAATAAGTATACTATATGTGTACTTACAAGGCCAAATTCCTTGGTCCATAGCTTGCTTAATTAACACAATCCCCATGTCGAGATTTTGGCTTTTGCAAAATGCATCCAACAAGGTATTATGTGTGATTATATTAGGGGGTTGACCACTGGCATACATCTCACATACAAGATCTTGCACATATGACATTCTTCCTGATTTGCATAAGCCATCAATAAGAGCATTATGAGTTACAACATTGGGAACCAAGTTTTTCTGATGCATTTCTTTAAAGAGATCCAAAGCTTCATCCACCATATCAGCCTTGCAGAAACCATTAATTAAAATACAATAACTAACTACAGTAGGTATCAAACCACTTTGAATCATTTTGTTGAATACTTTCTTTGACTCATTAACATTATTCACCAAACAAAACCCCTCCATCAAAGCACCATAAGTTACAGCATTAGGCCTCTCACCATATTTCATCATCCTAGCAAACAATGCCTGAGCTTCTGTGATCCTTCTCTCTTTACAAAATGCACCAACCAATATACTAAAGGTATAAACATCAGGTTTGATGTCTCTCAATACCATTTCGAGGAGCAATTGAGTAGCTTCTTGCCATTGGCCCATACTATAGAAACCGTGGGCAAGTGAGTTGTAAGTGACACTATTTGGTAAAATTCCACAATCAATCATTTTAGAGCACAAGTCACGTGCTTTATATGTTTGCCCATCCTTACAAAAACCATCAATGATTGTGTTATACATTACTACATTAGGCTTAATTCCAAGCCCCTTCATCTTTTCGAGTAATTCAATGGCAGATCTCATTCTCTTTGTTTTACATAACCCGTGGATTAAGGTTCCATAACTGACTTCATTTAACTGAAATCCTTTGGCCATTAACTCCTCATGAAAGTCTAGTGCTTCCCCAACCTTTTTGCTAATACAGAGTCCTTTAATCAGTGTAGTCAAGTTTATGATATTCGGTTGAAAACCCATCTTGAGAATCTTCCCCAGCACTGAGAAAGCAGAATACATCTGACCCACCTGGCAGTAACAATTGATCAATATGCTCAATGTAAAAAAATCATGCGTGAACCCATTGAGCTCAGCTTGTGCAGAAAGTGAAATAGCAGTCCGATAACGTTTACTCTTAGCAAGTGATCCTAAAATCTTAGTAATCTGGAATAAGGAAGGTGGGGGATGCATAGATATTAAGCGATTGAATGAAGCAACGGCGTCATCGATGTTATTTGAAAATGGGGTATGGGAATAAGGTTGGGATTTAAGATTGAGAGAATAAGGGAATGAGAGGAAGATAAGAGATGGCAGAAAGTGAAGATGTTTGGGGAAGGCATACCTTGAAGCTACACACATGATGTTCACCAGTGCAGTGAGATCCCGAAACAGATGTGTGGAAGGCAGCCGCCGACGGGAAGCCCAAGAAGGTCAGCCTATGAAAAAATCGAATCTTTTAACCTCAAAGACTAACTGCAATTTCCCGGAGAAAGCTGCTAATGCTATTCCTTGGGTGTGTACTTTCCCGGGATCCGATTTCCCGGACAAAGACTTCGTTGAAGCCTTGAAGAACCATTTGTGTAAAACTCATATATCTATTATCACATAAAAAAAAAAATCATATATCTATTAAATTATTAAAAATTAAACTATGAGTTATGTTCACTTTTTAATTCTATAAGATAAAATTTCTAAATCTTATCGTAAATTATAGAATATATAATTTTACGAAATCTCTTTGGAATAAATTATGAAGTCAAGATAAAATTAATTTCGTAAAATTTCTCTTATATACATATATCGTAAATTATAAATTACACTGGAAATGTAACTTTCGTTATTAATCCAAACAACTACAATTTTTTTTTTTCAATCTTGACTTCATAATTTATTCTAAAGAGATTTTGACTTAACAACAGCAAATTATATAAAAAATACATATTTAGCTTTTCCGAAAATTATTTTTATCTTTTTTTTTTCAAAATCACATTTTCATTGGATGGTCCATATTTAATATTTTATAAAATTAGTATTATAAATATAAATAAATATATTTAAACTTTTAAAATATAATTTATATGATTTATAATTGTAATATGTATAAGATAATAAAAATTTTAACTCATAAATTATTATAATAAAATATTAAATGTGAAATATCATTGCTCCATTTAAATGTTGAGATGTGATTTTGAAAAAGATAATGAAAAAAATGATTTTGATAAAATCCCCTTTAAAAAAACACATGTAATTGCATGAGTAAACAATAAATCATGCTTTGTGTTAAGAACATCTTAGAATGATGAAATAAAAGGGCATACTTGTTGATCCAAGAAATCACAGTTTTATATCTTCTTCTGGTTTATGAACACTGGAAAAGAAAAGGAAAGTTGAACTCTCCTAAAAAATATTATGGATGGAAAGTTAAAACCTCTTCAACAATATTATATTAAATGAGTGTTTAGGTTAGTTTTTTTAAATGATTTTACTATTTTTCTAATTGAGTGTGGTGTTTCCAAGCACGACTGAGTGATCAAGATTTTTGAGTAATAAAACGTATAAATATCAGGATTCGTATTTGAGAAATGAGATAGGGAAAGCAGTGACCGTATTCGCTAGCTAGCTAGAGCTGGCTGCAAACCGTAGCCAGAGGCTCACGGTAGGACGGAAACGGAAATGGGTGCAACGTCGTTATTGCCGGCGGATTTGTCAACTTGTTTAAAGAATTCAAGCCCTACGCCACTCAAAAGATACAACTTTTCATCAGAGAAACTGTTTAGTCTCCAAATGCGAACCCATCAGCATATTGCTGCTGGTATAGCGATTTGTAGGGCCTCATCATCAGACCATTCTTGTTTATTGGTGCAGGATGATCTGCAAGCTCTTTTACAGGTAATTTTCTCAAACAGCATTCACGTCTTTCAAATCCGTGTGGAATTTTTGGAGTTGGTTTGTTTATTATTTTCCCTTTTTTGGATGAAATACTAGTATTACTTGATCACTTTTCTGTTTTATAACATGAAAGATAAGACTTGGACGTCATGACTGCTAAAGATGTCCAATTTCTTATTTATATTTGGTGCTTATCTGTTTGATATCTTGTTCTTAATGAGTCGCATCCCTAATGAATTTAATATGACTACCTCGTCTTCGTCGCAGGTCCTTCCATTTGATTTGCATGACAGTCTCCTAAATGAAGTTAAGAGGGATGAACTTTTGGAGGTGAGATATGGTGAATTTAGAGCATCCTTTCTCTCTGGAATCAAAGATAAAGCATGAAGAGGGAAATAGGGATTAGACTTTACATCGTGAACACTCTTAAAAATTTCCAATCAATATCCTCTATGGGATTGGCAAAAGTTATTCTCTTGACGTCTAATTTATAAAGTATTGTAATGCAGTGATAGTATTCAATTTATCCCGGCAGATTATAGCATGTGCAATTGGTTTTGTTTTTTCCATTTGATCTTGATTTTCTTCAAAACTCACTGTCACATTCCTTGCTGATGTTCTGATGCTTTCACATAAGACCCTTTAAATAGCTGCCCCTTACCCTTCTAGATTTTGGCAAGAAGAGACTCTTCTTGTTTGTGGAAATTTTATAAAAGGATGCACTTCTTCTGGAACTACTGCTTGAGCAATACTAAGTTGATCAGGTGGATGCTGTATGAGACCTGACTTCTTTTAACTACAAAATTTAAGTTTGATATGCCTTTCCCCTGTTTTCTTATTTTAACTAATGTTCAGTAGATGTTGTTGTATAGGCTTGCTCATGCAAAAAGGGTCAGTTAGCTCAATGCGAATCGTAGGGCTACAATCCACTATAATTTGCTGCCTTCATTTATCAGGTTATATTAGATTTGGGTCGTTTTCCAGAAGCACGTTATCTTGGCCAGCATGGAGGGGAATATATAAGGAATACCGAGGTAACGAAACACTTTTTGAGACCAAAGGTCATATTTTTTCTAGAATTGAATAGATACTTTTGTTTTCATATTTGGATTCAATCTTTTTATTTATCTCCATCATCCTCTTACATGAAGTCTCCTATGCAGAGTAAATTAAGAATCTATTTTCCTGAATTTTTATTCATAATGTGTATTAATTTTGAGACAAAATTAACCTTCAAAAGGTTATGTGAGTATGTGACCATTTAAGAAGTATGTAGCTTAGGTAACAGTGGAAGAGTTGGAACATGCTCAACAAGCTGTTGGAGAATTTGGGATGGACAATAGAGCTGGCATTGAGGGTACATTGCACAGAATATCTGCAATCAGAAGTCGGAAAGGTGGCATAGTTGGTTTGACATGCCGAGTTGGGAGGGCAGTCTGTGGTCATATTGACATGGTGTATGACCTGCTTCAATATGGAAGAAGCATTTTATTTGTTGGAAGGTAAAGCAAATTATCAATCAAGCTTTATAGAAAGACATGCTTAAATGCTTGAAAGAAGTAAATCAGATCTGATGTTTATATATATAATCTTCACTTATATTTCATATATGTCATTTTTTATGTCAAATAGTTTATGGCTTTAAGTTTGGTGCTGCAAATTGTAAAGTTTGGTCTGATAGCTTCATTTGAAGAATGTCTTAATATGTGTCAAGGGAAAATATAATAAATGGTGAGAAGTCACTTTGTCACTGATAGAATACCAGATATCATGGGATTGTAGATGAAGATAATGGATCAGTTTGTTACCATATTTTTAGTAGTTATTAGTCTATTTTATGTTACAAATAATAAAGAAATATCATTTATAAATATCTCAGTATTTTTATTATGGAAAAAACTTATATCCAGTACTGGACACACCACCTATTTAGTTATCCAATAAAAAATTGACATGTAGATTTTTTAACACATAATCATAGTATAACGTTTGTGCCTCTGCCGTCTCCATTCCCTATTTTCTCAGCACATCAAACCCACTCATACCTAGCAATGCAATCCAGTCTTCCAGCATGTTTGGATTAACTTTTGAAAAATAGCTTCTGTCTCGGTTTGCGTAAAAGTTATTCTACAGAATGGTTTTTGAAAAAGTTGGAAAGAATAGCTTTTTGAAAAACCATGGTTTTCACCCCAAAACCATGATTTTGAAAGTTAAAAGCTATTCTGGAGAATCTGAATATGTTTGTGTGACTAACACAAAACCATGGTTTTAGATTCAAAAGCTATTTTGTATTTTTTATGCATGTTTGTCTGCCATTTTTTGAAACCATGGTTTTAGGCCAAAACCATAGTTTTAAACCGGAAGCCAAACATACTCTTCACTCTTGATAATTGCATTTGTATCGATTCTTACCTAATCCCTCACAGCCGAAATGTGTCCATGGATCCTTTGCCATCACATCTCCGCATGACCTCCAGGCCTACTTGAACCAGCTCTGGCTCTTGTGGAGGAAACGGCAGAAAACGACGACGCTCTCTAGTACGCTCCCTCTCCTTTCAGAGATGATAATTTCCCCTATCTTGACATAATTATTACTTTAATTTTTTCACCCTCTCTATCTCCCATTTATTTGACCGTCTGGAACCCTAAGATTCACTATAAAAAACTAAATTGATTGTTTAAGCAGGGTTAGATAGGTGGGGTTTGTCCTCTATGCTGTCTCTGGTTTCAGTTTGCAAGACCTTTCAAATTATTGCCTGTTAGTGTCCCTTTGCGTACTTTTATTTTGCAACAGATTTGAGAAACATTTGCTGATAATGAAACATGCTATCTGTGTTTTTGAAGAAAGCAAACCAGAATATGTGTGGTAAGATGTTTTTCTATGGAGCAAACCAGAATATATGCTCAAATTTGTATAAACCAAAAACATTTTCTGATAATTAATATTCCCTTTGTTCCTATGGAAGTGGCTTGTGAGTGTTTTTCTGCATTCCTATGGAGGACGGAAAATAGGGAACAAAGACGGCAGAACCAAACGTTATGCTATGTGTTAAAAAATACACATGTCAATTTTTTATTGGGTAATTGGATAATCATTGTATCTAGTATAGTACTGGATATAAATTTTCTCCTTTTATTATTAAGTGTTATTCAGATCTAGTATATTTAAGTTAGAATATCTTAGTATATCTTAAATTCAAATATTTAAATAAAGATATTAGGATTATTTTATATAAATTATTGTTATCTCTTCTTATAAATAGACTAGTATTCTTAAAGCTAGTGATGGAAAAATAATATGTTAATTTCATTCTTTGTACTTTTGGAAGATTCTCTTGAAGTATTTGGTTAGTGAAGATGAGTGGAGTGAGATCCTTTATCTCTTTTCCTTATTAAAGTTGGCTTCATTGGTTATATGAGTTTAAGATTTTTGCTTATATTCTAATAGATATTTTTCTTTCATCCTTTATTAATTTATGGGGTTAAATTCTGACTTCATACTTTAATAAGGACCTGATATCCTTTTCTTTCTTTCTACTAATTTAGATCCTAACAATCACAGTCTATTGACTTGCTAGTCCCTAGAAATATATATTTTCTACGTTCATGATTCAGCAGGTATTATGTACAGGAGCTTAGTTTTTTTTTATATGTATAATTTAAATTTTCTTAGGCCTGGAGTTGGAAAGACTACAGTTATGCGAGAGATTGCACGTGTGCTGGCAGATGAATTTCGCAAGAGAGTGGTGTGTTGCTTTTTCAGCATCTTGTAGTACTCTTTCTCACTCAAAATCTATTTTGTGCAACTCATCATTTAAAAAAAACTTGCCAATTGGTAGGTAATCGTTGATACCAGCAATGAAATTGGAGGGGATGGCAATATTCCACATGCAGCAATAGGAAGCGCTCGAAGAATGCAGGTACCTGAGCCATCACTGCAACATAGAGTGATGGTCGAGGCAGTAGAAAATCACATGCCTGAGGTGATTGTAGTAGATGAAATTGGCACAGAAGCTGAAGCTCATACTTGCCGGTCAATTGCTGAGCGAGGAATCATGCTTATTGGGACTGCTCATGGTCAGCTTCTCGAGAATATCATGAGGAATCCTATTCTCTCTGATTTGGTGTGTTTTCATCTTTTTGTGATTCTGTCATTGGCAACTTGAGACTCTTTCCTTTTTAACAACTTGAGTTCTCAGTTATTGTATTCGTATATTTTGGACTTCCCACTGTCACATTATTGGATATGAACTGGTGGTTGGAGCTACATTCTTGTTTTCATTTGTTAATTTTTGAGCGGTAATAGTTTATGTAGTCTTTCAAAAGTCATTTATTTGTTTTGACTTATCTTGTCTATTCCTTCAAGAAATTTGACTTGAAAACTTGGTGCGTGGGATTGTCTAATTAAGAAATTAAGACATTGGGGCATGCTTCTAATAAAGTAATCTAAATTCACATTGGGCGGTCAAGTATTGATGTTACAGAAAGATTGGTGCGTGGGTTTGTGTCATTAAGAAATCTAGATAGCTCTAATATGCAAATTGGATATTCCAGATCGGTGGAATACATGCAGTTACTTTGGGAGATGCAGAAGCCCGATTCAGAAATTGTCAGAAGACAGTTCTTGAGAGGAAAGCTCCTCCAACATTTGATTTCCTAATTGAGATGAGGGACAGGCACTACTGGATTACTCATCAGGTGTGTTGATTGAACAAATCTTCTACTGTTAGTCACTTATCAAACTTTTGATTAGTGAAAATAAATATTTGTGAAGTGCCAGCCCAGTTGAAACTCGGTTCCTATTTATAGCTGAACGAAAAAGTCTTGGTTTCAAATGATGATTAAACACCAGCAGGTTTTACGTTGTTTGTTTCATACCTTTTGCAGACAGACAAGAGTGTAGATATGTTGCTTAGAGGAAAGAGTCCGCAGGTTGAGGTAATTCTCCAGGAGCCTACTGGTTTCTTTTGATGACCTTAGTTTGAATATGAAATAAGTGTTTGTGAATATGAATTTTGTTTGGATTACAATAAAATATGTTTGAACTTGGGATTGTAATTGGATTTGGCTGTTGTGCTGTGCATGATGGGTGACTAAAGAATCTTCCATTGCTAAGTAATATTGTGATGAATAACAGAAGAACGTTAGCAGCCTTTTCAAAGTTCTAAGCCAATATGCTGTTTCCTCATTTTTGTGGACAATGAACTGCTCTTCTGAGTTTGTGTGTCTTGAGTCTCTCCATATCATAGTTTTAATTTTAGTTATTGGATATACAACTTGGTTCTCTTATAATATAACTCATTACATATTGGCCCTTCAATATATCCCTCTCTACGAATTAGTCCAGCAATCTGTAGGAACTAGAGTCTGTATTATTTACTCCAATTTATTTGGTTGGGCTTGTGATATTATTAACATGAGCTCTGGTTTTGCAGGTGAGGAAAAGGGATGCAAAATGCAAGGTTGTGATAGAGAAATCAAAACGTTATGATAAATGTATTTGATAGAGAAGGCTCATGTATATTGTCTACGGTTTCCCACACAATTACTCTTAAAAAAATAATAGAATGACGTAAAAAGAAATAGAATGGGTAAAGAAACTAACTTTTCTCTCTATCTGTTTTTTTAATTCTATATCTTCTTTCTATCTGTTTTTTGTTTGTTGAATGCAGATGATCAAAATTTGATAAGGGCTGCATTGTAAAGTGAATGAAACTTTGATGATCACTCATGATTCTTCTTAGTTAAGATATGATGTAATAGAGGAATGAGAGACCAATTTGATAATTAAATTCTAGTATTTAATATGCATGAAATAGAAGAAAATAGGGAAAATTGTTTCAAAAAGTTTTTCATTGCAAAATTTATTACTCAAAGATATGTAAAGATCCTAAGGATTATACAGTTCATCTTCAACAAGTGCATCTATCTTCTACTGTATATAAATTGTCATTCATTTTGTGTACAGTTTAAGATCTGTTGCCAAAAGTGTTGAAGTCTTGGTGTTTAAACAAATTTCATGTATCCCTGGCAATAAATTTTGGAATGAGATATTTTCAATAATTTTTTTTAAAGAAAATAACACAATTTCTTTATACTTTTGCACGTAATTTTTTTTTTTTTTGGTGAAGTACCTCGGAGAAAATAATTGTTCACGTATGTGTATATATTTATTTATTTATATATTTTGATAGATAGTGTTTGGTTTCGCCACGTATTTTGAAGTTTGTCCACCGAAAAGAAAAAGAATTAGTGTAAATAATTTTAATAAAAAGTTGAAAATGAAAAATTTCTAAAGCAAAAAAAGAAGTTTGATTACAATTTTACAAGTCACAAAAATTTATGAAAATGGCATTAAC
>QFDD01002898.1:0-24780 GCA_006871305.1 Vachellia collinsii | reverse complement strand
AATTCAATATTATTAAATTCCAGCTAACATATTTAGTGATGCATTATTATAATTGATATTCATTTCCAAAAGGACATATTTCAGAGTAATAAATAAATATTCATTTTCAAGATAAAAGATTAAATTAAATTTTTGAGGATATTATTATTTAATTATTTATACATACTTTTTATATTATTTTCATGCGTCATTTAAAGATAAATTACTAGCATTTCCTTGCAACCAATAGTTGCAAAACATTTTTCTTTTTTTAACCTAGAAAACTAAACACGTGCATTCTGTTAGTGGTGGTATTCATGTTCAAAGTATTAAGTATTATTGAACACTAAATACAAATACTTTTCTCATAAAATGCAAGAAATTAGTCCAAGACCAAAATCAAATTCGGCATTGGAAAGAAACATTGAACCTAGTCTTGCAAATATATAAAATCTTGAGCTTCCAGGAAAGTAAATGAGTTGAAGAAAAATCCAGGAAAATTGTAGGCATGGACAAAGATGTATTGATTTATACGGCTCATGAGAAGCAGACAACTTAAATTCTGATATATTTGCCGGCCACGAGCGTGAAAGTTGATGCAATTGCACTTGTCATGAAATAACAAGCATGCAATCCTGACTTCACATGCTTATATTGGGTAACTCATCCAAGACAACAAGTGTCTTAATAACAAGGCATCAAATATAGCAGCATGAACAACCTTCCCTGTACTGTAACAAGGCAAATCCTAAAGAGAAAGCAGTTAGAGTAATAGCAAAATGATAACATTTCAAGAGTTGCCAGAACAAATTAAATACAATTTATACAGGAGCTACCACTGAATACACAAAGATATTAAATTAATCTGTTTAATTACAAAAAAGGTCCAGTCATACCACGAGGTTCGAGATTTTGCTCGCTGGTCACAGTGAGTCAATCAATCTACTGGGAAGTCCAAAAGTGAACGGGTACTGCTCCGGGATCAAGCTCCCAGCAGCCCTTCAGATTGCCATGCTTCTCTGTTAGTTTGAATTCTGGGATTTGGTGGGAGAACCTCAGCAACTGTGCCTGGGGTACTCTCATGGTGATGGCTGATCCTTCAAATGTTTTCGCCTTAAAAACTGAATCATATCCACTAACAATCTCCATGACTAAAACTTCGATCCAAGCAGCATTTTCTTCAACAATTTCCACTATGTCATACTCCCAGTTTACCAGATCGGAGCATTTGATTTTAGGTGTCCATTTCCTATATAATGCCCAAACTTCACCTTTCCTAGGAAAGATGGAATATTCATTGTTCTTCATGTCAAAATTAACACGTACCTGATGTGAAAAGGAGAGGGTGTTACTATAAACATTTGAATTCCCACTTCTACCTTTAAACCTGCCACAAGAGATAAGCATGTTTTTGTCCTCCCATCTAATAGTGTTATCTGGTAGCCAGCAGGAAGTAAGCCACGCAACATGCAATTCAAGACCAGGGCTCCTCGTGATTTCCGCAATTTCACCATAGTACCTTGGCAGGCCGTCTTCATCACTATAAAACGCCCAAATCTGACCAACCTGAAACTTCTCTGGGGACTTCCCATCGTCAAAATTGTAGAACTGAGGATCAGGAATTTCCATTGCTTCTGGGGTTGAAGACAAAGGAGCACTGCAATCTTCAACATGGTTTACCGAATCCTTGTTCTTTGCCAAATTGCTTGTTTCAAAATTAACCTGGAAAGCATGTGAATCTCCATCAGGTGCCATCATGGGCTTCAATCTATCTGAAGATCTTCTACTCACACCATCGGATGGGGAATGACCAACCTTCACTTCCAAATCCTCGGGAACAGCAACCTCTTCCAGACTCGAAGGCAGGGCTGCAGGATCAAGTTCCCAAGACCCTACAGGAACGCCTACT
Organism: Vachellia collinsii; assembly: GCA_006871305.1. Classification (NCBI taxonomy): domain Eukaryota; kingdom Viridiplantae; phylum Streptophyta; class Magnoliopsida; order Fabales; family Fabaceae; genus Vachellia; species Vachellia collinsii. The sequence goes on along the minus strand of QFDD01002898.1, from coordinate 22,892 downwards.
CTTTCCTGACCAGTCATTTTAAAAGATGGAACCCTGTGAGAGAATCTGAATAACTCTGCTGATGGAATTTTAATTGGGCATGCATCTTCCGCCATAACTTTAGAGAAGAGACTCACGAAGCCTTTCAATTTAGCCAAGTGTGCAATAAATACACCCTCACCTTCAACATAGTCAGTCAAGATTTCGACAAACTCAAACTCATACTTCTGATGAGATTCCACGTCCATGTACCACTTGATATCCCAATTTTTATAGAGAGCCCAGGTTTCTCCCTTTCTAGGATAAATTTTAAAAGTATTACTTCCAATATTTTCACATAGAACTCGATGTGAAAACATGGGATGGTCTTCTGTGGTTTCAGAGCGTCTAAGCCCATACTTTCCACAAGCAACTGGCAATTGCATGTTCACCCAGTTAATTTCATCCTCATCACTCGGTTCTGGTTCAAACCATGTTATTCGCAGCTTGAATCCAGTGGAGAAAACTTTTTTAATTAGAGCATAGAATCTAGGCATGCCATCATTTGTATCATAAATAGCCCAAACCTGCCCAACTGCAAAACAATCTTTCTTCTTGTCCTTGTCAAAGTCATTAAACTCTGCATCAGGGCACACTATAATATTAGGCTGCTCTGTTACATTGCAGGCTGAATCAGGTTCATAATGCTCACTAACTTCAGCAGTCATCTTTGAACCTTCCACTGTTTTTCCCAATACATCCTTATTTTCATCCTTTCTATTCAGTAATATGTCTTCATGATAAAGATGACGTTTGTGCTTCTGCTTCAACTCTTTCTCGTGAAATTGTTGATCATCAGCCAAACCATTTGCCCGTTTTGAAGCATTTATGACATCATCATCATCATCACTCACATTTTCCTTGTAGGAAACGTGCTGTTTTTTCCGTGTAGATCTACGAGTATTCTCTTCTCTAAAAGTTTTTTGTTCACTATTAACACCATCCTCGCCAGAAATGATATCATCAGAAGCCATATCACTTTCAGAATCAGAGCTATGCATGGAATCAGAACTTTCACTAATTTCCACTACTTTCTCCCTCTTCCGTTTTCCATTAAGCTTTCTAGAGACATGAGAAGTACGGACTTTATTATCAAAAGGCTTTCTATTGACATTTCCACCACGTGACTTACCTTGAGATCCAATGTCCACCTTAAACGAGTGATGATTTGGACCATCTTTGGGCTGCACAAAAGGTTGCGGACTTGTATAAGCTGGCGGAACTGTACCTTGCATACTCATGTCATATGCAACAAAGGGCCTGTTGCAACTTTGACAACGCAGAGATCTATTTAGAACTTCTAAGTAATATTGAAATCTAATAGAACAAAATGGGCAAACAGTCCAAAATGTAGAGGAGCCATCATTAAAACCCTGCTTTGCTGTTGACTGCCCAGACTGATGCTGCTGAGGATTTGAGTCTGTGAAATTTGTCCTAATATGGTTTTGCACCCCAGTATCAACATTCACAAAAATATTCCGTACTGGATACGAAGTTCTATTTCTGTCATGTGCAGCCCGCTTCTGCCTGTCCAAAAGCACTGCCTGAGCTTCCCCTATCAGCTTAAATGCAGCTTCAGCACCAGCAAACTTGTTTTTATCAGGATGAAGTAGGAGAGCAAACTTCCTATATTGCTTCCTTATTGTTGCATCATCAGCTGTCTGCTCTACTTGAAGAATTCCATACCAGTCCTTCTCATTGCAAAATTTTTTCTCCGCAGAGCAATGAACATCACAAACAATAAGCATCTGAGCAATATTCTCCAGATCAGGAAATAGATGCTGAGCCTTAATAGCAATTTTACGGGCCCCTGAGAAATCTTTGTTTTCCATCTTCTTTTCTGCAACATTCTTGGCCCTTAATGCCTCTTCTCTGTTGCAGTCCATCAGAAATCAAGATTCTGAAACCTGATGCTGAGTGCTCAGGACAAGGGCATTGAGAAAAGAGCTACAATTAATTTGTAATTGCCCTGAGAAAAACTTGTCCAAATTAAAAAGCCGGGTGCCTAAGCTCCCCACCAGCCCCCCAAGATTTACAATGCTCACATTCAGATTGAACATGCAGACTCAGTAAAGCCTGCAGCTATTACATCCTGCAGTTGCCAGAATCATAAGAGAATGTAAATGACATGGGTATATCAATAAACAAACCCTTCTCCAAACACAAAAGTTTACATCATTATATAGATTGAATCCTTCAGACTGCTACATTAGCAGCACAATTGCAGAGTTTGTAATGAACAACACCTTCCTCTCTCTCTCCGCACTTAAGGGAAGAGGGTGGAGGGGAGATACAGCAGCACAGAAACCAAATCTTAACTGTTTTAAGCAAATCAGAAACTCTAAAGCAAATGATAAATGCATAGAAACCATGAGTGAAATCCACTACACAAAAAACAACACCGTGAAGACCATTTAAAAGTCTACATCATCAAGAAACACACCCTGGAAGCTTATCTTGAATAGCTAGAGGTAGCAAAAGTTTATAACCAATTGTTGGTTGCTACCAGACAAAACAATAACTTCATTTGCTATCCTCCGCATTGTCACTTCCAAATAATCTCATCGCAGTACCCGATCACCGCATTCAATATCAGAACCGACATAGAAATTATAAGCAGTGTACGACTACATTTATCATAAATGAACCCCGATTAACAATAATCAAAATACAGGAAAAATAAATTAATCGTTTTTATACCCCCAAATAAACGGCAGAAGAAAGAAGATACCATAGTTTATGAGAATCACTAAGCCAATATACTTGAAAAATGAGTAAACAAGTGAAATTGTATCATCATAATTAAGGAACGAGCATAAGCCGAACATTAATTCCCTCTTGCAGAGAAAGGAACAGTATTAGCAATATGAATTTACATATGGGGCAATCTTTTCTTAGCCAAAAAAAAAATTGCTAAACCCTAAAAACAATTCATTTAGAAATCCCAAATAAGTGAAGAGATGAAGCTGAGTTTAGGAGCGCAAGGGGGAGAGAAAATTAATTGTACGGACCTGAGGAACGTTAGAGGTGACAGGAACGGCGCGCGCATCGTAGAGGGAGAGGGAATACTTACTGAGCGCTGCAAGTGAAAGACAAACACTGTTGGACCTGATTGCAGAATTAGCATATTCATAAGTTTAAGATGTTAAATCTTTTTTTTTTTTTGGTTGGAGCCCTTTGAATAACAAAATAAATCTATTTTTTTTACATTACTATCAAGCCCAAATTCAAATACTATCAGACACAATTAGATTTAATGTAAGTATTTTTTGCATTTACGCGGAATTGAACTCGGGAAGAAGCTTTCACATCCAAGTATTCCTTTGACTTTTATTGTTAGATTAATACAATATTTGGTTAGCAAGTTTGCTTTCGAGCATGTTTGGTAAATGCTGTGGAGAATAGATTCTGTCTCGGATTGCGTAAAATAGCTTTTGGAGAATAGATTCTGGAGAATAGATTCTGGAAAAGCTGGAAAGAATAGCTTTTTGGAAAACCATGGTTTCCACTCCCAAACCATGGTTTTGAGAGTTAAAAGCTATTCTGGAGAAAAAAGTATGTTTGTCTACCACTTCTGAAACCATGGTTTTGGACCCAGAAGCTATTCTGCATTTTCGAAACATGTTTGTCAACAGCTTTTTCAAAACTTTGGTTTTCCTTCAAAATCAAGGTTTTGACAAATTGCCAAACATGCACTTCATTCCAATTTTGATCTCTCAAGTAAAAATAGGTCAGATAGTATAACTTGTAGATAGTCTATATAGGTAAAGCTTTTACAGGCCTTACTAAGAGGCTTTTTTAGCCTGTCGATGACTTGGACCTATTTTTTAATACTATTAATAATATGATAAAAGGGCTAGAGAAGTGTCCATACTTTATTGATGATACGGTAAAAACAGATTAGATGAGTACAGGCCCAACACAAACCAAAACTCTTTAGAAAGCCTGTTTTATCAAACAAATTTGTGATTTATGAGGTGGTTTGAGTTTTTTTTAGTGCTATTATTTTTAATAATAGAGAAGGGTTGGAGAAGAATCAAACCCTAACCTACAAGTTATGATTGAATTTTTTTTTTTTGGCCAGATACAAGTTATGATCGATAATCTATTATCTATTATATATTTTCTATACTTACGAACTCATTTTATCTGCAATACTTAATACTTATTTTAGGGTGATTTTTTTCCATTACTGCATTGTATTGTTGCTCTATTCCAGCCTCCAGAGTCGCATCGCAGACCCCAGTCCCCGTTCACCCTTTCAGCTTCATTCACATCGCCGCCCCCCGTCACCTTTAAACTTAACTCGCTTCACCGTTGCTCGTCGCCTTTGAGCTTCACTCGCAGAGTCGTAGTCGCCCTTCGCCTTTCGCAGATCCTGAAACTTCGGCCGAGTTGCAGTCAAGACTGATAGCTACATTGTCCACCGTGGCCGAATCTCTTCCAATTCATCATCCCTGAATTCCCACCATCGTCTTCAGGTGAGTTCTGTGTTGATGCCTCACTGTTATTGCTTATTTGCTGCAGTGTTAATGTTATCTGTGATTTAGATTTGTTTCTCCTATCTTATTTGTATTCCCTTCAGCATCAATTGATTTTTTTTTTCTTCCTTTCGAACTGAATGGCACTCGAACGGTGAATGGTATAAACACAGCCAACTTGAATGTTAACCACCATTGCACAACATATTGAATCAGAGCGTTCTCTGTTTTTCATGGGCTCTAGGGCTGTGGCCTCATAGAAGGAATTGTACCGCTTAGGGTTCAGAAATTTCTCAGGCTTTTGCGCGAAGAAAAGAAAATCTTTCCATTCAATTTCATGGGCTCCAGGGCTGTGGCCACTTTCCTTTTCTTTACACCCAAAAATGGATAATCCATAAAAATAAACATGAAGAATGATCTGATAATTTTTTTTGCAGCCATGTTTCCTGTGAAGGCCGCCTATTCACTTCACATAAAATAATTTGCATATAATTCAATTCCGAATAATTAGTAGTTAATGAGGTGATGGTGTGTACGTGTGAGCAAAAGAGGATGAGAGAATGAAAACTAGTTGCTGGGTGCAGGAGTTTACACTCATGAGGTGATAAAGGTGATGAGGTGAGGTGAGTGGTGGGTGAAAATATGGAAGAAACTGAATTAGAATGGAGGAGGACATGGAAAAAATAAGGATAACAAGAGAAGAACAAGAAGGCATACATAAGAATGCTAATAATTGAAATGCAAAAGTATCAGTGGATATAATATATATATATATATTTTTTTTTTTCTGCTAAGAAATCAGATACTCTACTTGAGGATAAGACCAACTATGAACTAATTAATTTAGTTACTTTTTTTTCATTCTTTAAAAAAAGATTCGTATGGCTGCATATCTTTATCCTATTTGCAGATTTTATTTTAATTTAGATTACACTTTACATAGATTTGTGTTTCTGGTTTGTATTGTTGGTGGATATACCTTGATTCTGCTTGGTTGGACCAATAAAGTTGAGCTTGATTCTACTTGGTTCTTTGTATGTTTCAGTTCTAGTTAATGTCATCCCCATTTGAGAGTTAAACAAGAAGAAATCATGCTAAAGATTTGATGTTTTGTGGTTAGTGACTATATTTTATCTTATTGGCATTGAAGAATTGTTTTAATAATAGACACTTCACATTTGCTAAATTGTTGTATTATTAGGTTATCCTTGTGGATTAATTAGATTATAACATTTTTTTATATATTTTGAATGATTTTAATTGATTTTTGTGACGTATAAATTATTTTATATGCAAGTCTGTTTTAGGCTTTGACCTGTAGCCTGTTAACCTATTGATAAGAAAATAGGCTTTTACACAGCCTTTAGGCTAAGCCAAGCCTCATACAAGCCAAACGCATACCTATAAAAAAGGCCTGGCTTGTTTGGGTAGGATCTTACCTGTTTCCATTTGATGATACTTACCACTACACCAACACATATCTTTGTTGTCTATCATGCATTTTCTATAATTATAAACTCACTTTGTTACAATCTTTAATATTTACAAATCTATGGTTCTACCTACGTTTTTCAGCCAATCCATTTGCTTCATTGCCTCTATTCTACCCTCCAGAGTCGTAAACCACAATCCCTTTGAGCTTTACTCGCATTGTCGTCACCAATCGTTTTGAGCTTCACTTGCAAAGTCACCGTCTCTCTTCGCCTCTCACAGATCCTGAAGCTTCTGTCGGGTCTCAATCGAGCCTCAAACCTGTTGAAGCTTCTATGGTTTCTCCAAGGTACCCTTCTCTGATTTTTGCTCCATTTGCTCTGATTTTTGGTTCAACTGAGTTTAATTGCTCAATTGTGTATTTGTGTATCAAAATAGTGGAGTGTGGATGATTGTGAGGCTTGGTGGGTGAATGCATGTTCATTTCTCCTTCCAATAGTGGGAAACCGAAACAGGGGTTATCATGTTCGTAAGAGTAATACCAAAGTTCCCCTGAAATTGAACTAAAACATGATATAACTACATAATAGTTTGTGAAATTTGTGTTAGCTGAGTAAGTGGCTTGTATTGTGAGAATTGTATGCATCAATACTCTGTTTGTATGAACTAAACCAGGGACCTTTCTTTCAAAAGAAATGCCTTCAGTTCCTTTGGAAACATGAGGCAAGAAGAAATTAAAAACTACCAAATAATTGTGAAGTTGTGATTACTGAACTTGAGTTTTGAGGTTTGCATGTGGATTTCTTTTCTGAAATTTGTATACCAAAATCTAAGAGGGAATATTCAGTATAAATATATATTTTGGAAGATGGAATCTGATTGTGTTGCTAGGATATGTTGTTTTGCTAACTGGAGATTTATGATAAACTTAAGTAAACAAAATTAAGACTTTTATACTATGTGTGTGTATATTTTTACACGAGTTCTTGAATGCTATGTGATTTAAATTATTAGAGTATGTTTGGGAGTTGTGGCAGTCTCTACCATAGACACATGGCATTTAAAAATAAGTTGTATTATTTTATGTTTAGGTGTTGTCTTTTTTATAACTTTAAACGGGGTGATTTGTATTTTTTGTATTAAAACTAATTACTTTATAAGCATTTTTTCCTCTTTGCGGTGGGATGGGGTTTGAATCTATTTTGATAATATAGATTTTTAATTGGTTATGGGAGAAAACTCGTTGCTTTGAATTTTATTGGAGTACTAATTATTAAGATTCTGGCCCCATTTTGTTTAGTTGTCATATGTGATAATACGTTATTATAACTAGCAATTGATGTTTCAAAAATAAATTTATAGTAATAATTTAGTTTCTGAATTCGTTGAGTGAAAAATTGAAATTAACTAACTTTGACAACTGATAAATTTATTAATTTTCTATTATAACTCTAACAAGTTTGTTATCACAACCTACATCCTAATAAAGAAAAAAATCTTCGCTCAAGAAAACTGAACATGCCAAGGCCAAGGGTGTCTTATTTCTAATTCAAGAATGTGAACAATCCCATATATGTCACCCATTTAAGGATGTGAATTTTTGTTTCCAAAAACAAAAGTAGCAACCTTATTTTTCACTTCAACCCAATTACTTCCAGGCATTTCCTTCTTCACTCCTTGATCTACCTTTTCCTTCCTCAACCTCTCTGCTTCCTTCCATTTCCCACTTGCATAGTACAAAATTTAACAATAACACATAAGCACATTCTTTCAATGGTCCTAGCTTCTTCAAATCTTCTGCTACACTACTCCTAGTTCCTATATCTCCATAAAAATAACAGCCACCAAATTGACCTTCCTGTAAATTGGTCCTATTTGTGATGGTTTTTGAATACTTATCAGCAATTGCTCTGGCTTATGTAACACACCCACTTCTTCCAAGCATGCCTATTATGCAAGCTACATGATCTGTTCCATGAGAAAGCCCATAATCTAATCTCATCGATTCAAAAAACTTGAGGCCCTGGTCTATAAACCCCATGTGGCTACAAGTCATTAGAATCCCTGTGAAGGTTAGTTTATTTGGTTCTACACTAGATGCTATAATTTCTTGATAAATGTGAAGAGTTTCACTAGCTCTTTCCCATCATCGTTTCTTGTATGCCCTGCAATCATAGAAGTCTAAGAAACAACATTTCTCTCAAGAGCTTTCTGAAAAGCAAGAATAGCTTCTTGGGTATTGCCCATTTTCATATAGGCATCAATAATGTCATTCCAAGATATTTGATTGAAAACACCAACGTCAAAAGATTCAAATACTCTAACAGCATCATTATGACAACCTAATTTAAAGTAAAAGCTTAAGATTGAGTTCCTTACCTCTACAACAAAAGTCCAACCAGATTTGATAATTAAATTATGAATCATACATCCATATAAAGTGTCTGATGAAGCAGAACAAGTATTCATGAGAGCACTTAATGTATATTGATCAGACTGATACAAACTCTCACACATTTCTTTAAACATATGCAGAGATGCTTCAACTTTTCCAACTCGAGCATATCCCACTTTAATTATGTTCCAGGCAATTTCAACCCTTATAGGCATCCTATGAAACAATTAATTTTGCCGTGCTGAACAGACCAAAATTTGCATATGCAAACAGAAGCGAACACCATGTCACTTTATTCCTACAACTCATCTCATTAAAAACTTTCCTTGCATCGTTAGGACTCAAACACTTCCCGTACATATCGAGCAGAGAATTACACACATAAAGGTAACATAAGTACCCGGAAACAACAAGTAAAGCATTAATTCTAGTACCAGTTTGAAGATGGCACGCACCTGCACACGTGTTCAGCATCACAGAGAAGGAGAAGTTATCATGTTTATAATGGGAGACTCTCATGTCACAGAAGAGAGACAAAGCTTTGTGGTAAAATCTTAATTGAGAATAGTTACTTGTCATGGCAGTCCAAGCAACAGAGTCTCTATATGGCATTTCATCGAACAATTTCCATGCATGAGAGATTCTTGCACTTAGAGCTAATCTTACCACCATAGACGTAGTCTTGAACAGTAGATTAGAACGCATAACAAAATCAGTAGAGAGTGCATTCTTCATTCACAGTCACGAACTTTAGCCTTAATTCTCCTAATGACATTAGTACTTGATAACTTTTATACCATAATGCATTTTGGTTCAACCCATTCCCAAACACGTCTATTTCCTTCCACCATGCTTTTGCATATCGGAAGCTTCTTTTTGGGCTGACAACGGCCAACCAAATGGACCCATTGTCATTTGTCAATACCTTTTTTTACTTTTAACTTCAAGTTTAACCTATGGTGATGAATAGGCTAATTATGGTGAATTGATGTGCAATCAATTTCACCAATATTTAGTATTTAAATCATGGAAGTGATATCAATATGATCAATACATATAATATTTGGCTTCTCAAATTTGCCTTTATATTAGTTTTGACCCTTCAAGTTTAAAATTGATAGTTTTAATCCCTTGAGGACAAAATGGTTTAGATTTTTATTTAGTTATACAAATCAATGTTTTAAATGAAATAAAATTTAAAGACAAAAATTGTATTAACCTAAAAATAATGTTGAATTAGTTGGTTACAATGTTAAATAGATAACAACCAATGAGAGTGCTGACAAAAAAAAACGATAGAAACTGATCGTTTTATCAATTAAACCAATTAATGTTTTTTGAATAGGAATTTGTGACTAATAAATAGAGAATATCATGAGGAATAGATTTAACAGGAATAAAAACTCATGTATAATCGATCGAAATAAAAGTTGATTAAAAAAGTTACAGCTTTACGATATAAAATCTTAATTTTTTACTAAAACAAACGCCCTTTATCATCTCTTTCATTCATTGAAGATGGGGTTAAATAAAAAAAGGAAAAGGAAAAAAAAATCCATTGTTATATATATATATATATTTGTATATGGTGATACTATATTTTGAGGGGAGGCAATCATAACTCTTACTCCAACTCTCTCATAACTTTCTCTGTCATTCACAATTCTTGATTAGTTGATCATTGTCAAAATGGCTTCACTCACTATCGATCATCTTCTTCATCATCAACCTCTTCTCCCTTCCATATCCTTCATTATCCTCAGCTTCTCTCCCCTCTCTTCCTCTTCTCCTTTCTTAGAATTGCTCCTCTCGTGCCTTCTCCAGGTGGTGCCTTCCCCACCCCAACTGCCGGTTCAGACATCCCCACCATTCCTTCCAGCCCAAGCCCTCCTAACCCGGACGATGATCTCACTGCTTCTCCCGGTCCGCTCTCCGCCCTTTCGCCATCTGGCTCGATTCAGCCGGCTTCCAATGCTCCTTCCTCTTCTTCTTCAGCCATGGCTGCTGCTTGCAGGTTCTCTAGCTTACTGCTTCCTTATTATTATATGCAGAGTCTGACATATTTTGAAGAATCACTATGTGGGGGTCAGTGGAACATTATTATTCAATTTGATCCGGTTAGATTGATTGTTATTGTTATCTTATCTTTACTATGTGTTATATAATCAATTACCTTTGTCATTATTCTTAATTACATATGATATGTTATATGTGTATGTATAATATATGATGATGGACTTCTTCATAGGTAATGGTTTTACTGGCTCTAGGGAATCTTATTATTCTTTTATTTTTATTTTCCTTTGGGTGATTCTACGGTGGATTTTGGTAGTTAGTTGTAATTATTTAGGTTGCCCTTTTGTGTTTGTGTTTATCCATGAAAGGCACAAAGATCGCTTTTATCTTTTCAATCACACTCCCATGATTGAATCTTTTTGTTGTCATTATGGCATTTCCAGCTTCACTGCTCTTCCTCATAGCTGGAATCCGATTCACAATATTATAAATATATGGCTTAAATAGACAGCTTTTCACCCTGCAAAAAGAAAGAATATTGCTTCCCATTCTAGATATAAAATTTTATATTTGGGATCAGAAAAAGTTCCATAATGGCTAATTGTTAGCGGTCCACCATAATGGCTATTTGGTATTTAATTTTATTTAGTCTTAAAATTATCATAATTTGTATGAGTTATTTTGTTAAAATGAAAGTCAGTTGACCTCTTTGAGAAGACTAAAAAAATTTAAATAAACTATTTAAGTTTAACATATATTATAAAATAATTATATGTACCGTTATATTATATATCAGTTTACATGTCAATTAAATTTGTTTAGAGAAAAAAGATAAATAGATCAGGTAATTAGTTTTAGTTGAGAAAAGTGAGAAAAAGTCACTTTTACCACCTTTATAATACACCTACATTTTCCATTTTTTATTATTTTATTTTTTCCCTAAAATTACCACAATCTATAGAATAAACTCATTTCTTTGCAAAGTTTGTTGAAACATCTTGTCTCTATAGAGATGTCAAGTTTCTGCTTCATATCTAATGTTCTTAAGCACAATATTACAGGCTCGGTTTGTCCGTTAGGTACTGATGTCATCCAGAAAATTAAGGCCAAAGTTCGTGACTGTGAATAAAGAATGCACTCTCTACTGATTTTGTCATGCGTTCTGATCTACTGTTCAAGACTACGTCTATGGTGGCAAGATTAGCTCGAAGTGCAAGAATCTCTCATGCACGAAAATTGTTTGATGAAATGCCATATAGAGACTCTGTTGCCTGGAATGCCATGATAAGTGGCTATTCTCAATTAAGACTTTACCACGAAGCCTTGTCTCTCTTCTGTGACATGAGAGTCTCTTATTGTAAGCCTGATAACTTCTCCTTCTCTGCGACGCTGAACGCGTGTGCAAGTGCTTGTCATCTTCAAACTGGTAGTAGAATTCATGCTTTGCTTGTTGTGTCAGGGTACTTATGTTACCTTCCTGTGTGTAATTCTCTGGTCGATATGTACGGGAAGTGTTCAAGTCCCAACGATGCGAGGAAAGTTTTTGATGAGATGAGTTGTAGGAATGAAGTGACATGGTGTTCGCTTCTGTTTGCATATGCAAATTCTGGTCTGTTTAGCATGGCTAATGAATTGTTTCATAGGATGCCTATAAGGGTTGAAATTGCCTGGAACATAATCATTGTAGGATATGCTCGAGTTGGAAAAGTTGAAGCATCTTTGCATATGTTTAAAGAAATGTGTGAGAGTTTGTATCATCCTGATCAATGTACATTTAGTGCTCTTATGAATGCTTGTTCTACTTCATTAGACACTTTATATGGATGTATGATTCATAGTTTCGTCATTAAATCTGGTTGGACCTCTGCTGTAGAGGTAAGGAACTCAATCTTAAGCTTTTACTCTAAATTAGGTTGTCACAATGATGCTATTAGAGTATTGAAATCCTTTGACTTCGATGCTTTCAATCAAATATCTTGGAATGCCATTATTGATGCCCATATGAAAATGGGCAATACCCAAGAAGCTGTTCTTGCTTTCCAGAAGGCTCCTGAGAGGAATGTTGTTTCTTGGACTTCTATGATTGCAGGGCATACAAGAAACGATAATGGGGAACAAGCTCTTCATATGTTTGTAGACATGGTGAGAGACAACTCGATCCGGCTTGATGATCTAGTAGCTGGAGCAGTACTTCATGCTTGTGCCAACTTAGCAATGCTAGAACATGGGAAAATGGTCCATGGTTGCATAATCCGATCCGGCTCACATGATTATGTCTATGTTGGTAACAGCCTGATCAACATGTATGCTAAATGTGGGGACTTAGAAAGTTCAAGGCTTGCATTTCATAGCATTGCTGAGAAGGATCTGATTTCTTGGAACACAATGTTGTTTGCATTAGGACTGCATGGAAGAGCTAGTGAAGCTCTTCACATTTATCAAGAAATGGTAGTATCTGGTGTAGAACCAGATGAAGTAACCTTTATAGGGGTTCTAATGACTTGCAGTCACATGGGGCTTATAGATGAAGGCCTCAAGTTTTTTGAATTGATGAGATTAGATTATGGGCTTTCTCATAGAACAGATCATGTAGCTTGCATAATAGGCATGCTTGGAAGAAGTGGGTATGTTGCAGAAGCTAAAGAAATTGCTGATAAATATTCAAAAACCATTACAGATAGGACCAATTCACAGGAAGTTCTACTTGGTAGCTGTTATTTTCATGGAGATATAGGAACTTGGAGTAGTGTGGGAGAAGATTTGAAGAAGCTAGGGCCATTAAAAGAAGATGCTTATGTGTTATTGTCAAATTTATACTGTGCAAGTGGGAAATGGAAGGAAGCAGAGAGGTTGAGGAAGGAAATGGTAGATCAAGGAATGAAGAAAGTGCCTGGAAGTAGTTGGGTTGAAGTGAAAAATGAGGTTGCTGTTTTTGTTTCTGGAAACAAAAATTCACATCTTCAAATGGGTGACATATATGAGATGGTTCACATTCTTGAATTAGAAATGAGACACCCTTGGCCTTGGCATGTTCACTTTTCTTGAGTGAAGATTCTTTTCTTTATTATTTTTTTTTTTGATACACTGATTCTTTTCTTTATTAGGATGTATGTTATGATAACAAACTTTTCAAAGTTATAATAGAAAATAAATAAACATGTTAGTTGTCAGAGTTAGTTAACTTCAATTTTTCACTCAAAGAATTCAGAAACTAAATTATTACTGAGTTTATTTTTGAAACATCAATTGCTAATTATAATAACGTATTGTAACCTCTGACAACTAAACAAAATAAGGTTGAAATCCTAATAATTAGTATTCTAATAAAATTCAAGGCAATGATTTTTTTCCCTATATTCAATTAAAAATCCACATTATCAAAATATATTCGAATTTCATTCCACCACAAGAGCAAAATGTGCTTATAAGGTAATTAGTTTTAATACAAAAAATACAAATTACCCTATTTAAAGTTATAAAAAATTCAACACTTATCTTTTTTTTTTGTTAAACATAAAATAATATAACTTATTTTTAAACGCCATGTGTCATGGTAGAGATCGCCACAATGTTAGGATTTACCCTCATTAATGTTGGTGATTTTGCACAATACAAGGTAAATATGTGAAATGAGATGTCTCGGTTTTTATGAAAATGATTTTAGAAATTTAACAATCACCTCTTTAGTCTCCTTACAAGTGAAAAATCGATGAACTTGTAGAAGTTTGTTCTGATTTTGATTTTAGCCTCTCAAGTATATAACTAATGATTATGATTTTTAAGTTTCATTTTATTTAAAATATTAATCCTTATATTCTAATAAAAATTTGAACCATTTTACATTTCGACTCTAAAGAGACCAAAACTAGAATCAAAGCAAATTTGAGGATTGGAGATTGTATTAATCTAAAAATAAAAGTCAAAGGAATAGAACCTACACAAATATTGAAAAGTAAGTCAAAATGATTCAACGGCGTGAAAGATAAATGGTATTTTCCTGTACCAGAATCGTGTGCAAAAAAACAAAAAGATCCAAATTTGTTATGACAAGCTGAGGAGTTTGATTCAGGATACAGGAACTACTAAGACATTGTCAAAAAATAGCATTATCCCTCCTTTATGCCAATCAACTACCGGCTTTTGCTGGCCTAATTCACATGGGCCAACAGGCAACCCAGTTTTGAGAAGGGGAGAAAAAACTTAGACATGAGCTTTTTGACCCCCTCCATCTGAAGAATTAGGAATTTGGATCTCTAGCTCTAACTCTCGTGATCTCTATCAAGGTGACATATCCCCTCTTTTTTAGGGAAGAGCTGCTACAATCATTTTGTATTTTCATAGGAATGTTCAAATATTATATAGCATGAACAGAGCAAGGACAAATGTGACATTATTGTGTTAAGGGAATCAACTCTAAGTGCAGTAAATTTAGATTCTCCATTGACATTGGAACCATCTGGCTAGGGGTGTGCATAGACCGGGTTGCACAACCGATATCTGGTCTAAAATAGTATCGGGTTAGAAAAACTAGTCTGCGGTCTGGTCTGACCGAATAGAACCCCACACCTACCTAGACTGGATCGGGCTATACCGGACTTTTAGGTTGGTCCAACTAACTTTAGAAAAAAAAAACTGCATAGAAGTTTTTTTTAAAAAGTCACAATAACCCAACCTAAACCAAATAACCCATTTGCAACTGCAAAATCATCTCTCTCCTTCCTCTTTGCAGCAAGATCTGAGATGCATGAAGGACCAAGAATTTTTTATGCTGATTAATAGCGTGCTCATGGACGAGTCGGATCGAAGATCTGAGATATAAGATGAAGCTGATTTTGAGATCTGAGATGTTGGAGAGAAGAAGGAGCAGAAGGAACTGATGGAGGAAAAGAATAGAGAAGAGGAGCTTAAACCAAAATGATAATTGACATTGTAGGGAGGGAGACTTTCATGTCATAAAAGAGAGACAAAGCTTAATGGTAAAGTCTCAACTAAGAATAGTCACTTATCATGGCATTCCAAGTAATAAAGTTTCTATGTGGCATTTCATCAAACAAATTCCATACATGGGAGATTCTTCCACACCACGCTAATCTAACCACCTTAGACGTAGTCTTGAACAATAGATCAAAACGTATGACAAAATCAGTAAATGGTGCATTCTTCATTCAGTTACGAACTTTGGCTTTAATTCTCCTAATAACATCAATACCTGATGAGGAAACTGAGTCCAAAACTGTGTGCTTAAGAATATTAGATACGAAGTTTGACATCTCTATGGAGATTAGATATTTCAGCAAGCTTTGTAAAGGAATGAGTTTATTCTCTTTTGACTTTTCCTTAAATGTTTGCATTTTGATTTGGGCACCAACGGGAAAAGTTTAACTGATCCTAAAGAATTTGAAATTGTTATAAAATATAATGCGTGATGTGGATGTTCTTATAACTTATGGGATTTCATCTTATAATATTATGTTCTTTAACCTCTCAAATTGAATGGTATTAAGTATGTACTCCCTCTAACCCCCAATTATACCATTAAGGTGCTTAATGTCCTTGTAACCTCTTATATTTGTCATCAATGCCTTGAGCCCTATAAATAAGCATCATGTCTTAAGTATTTGCACATCCAAGTGAATAAAAATATACACTTTCTTTCTCTCCCAATTTCTTCTTGTTGTTCTCTCTTTTCATCCTTCAACTTCTTCATTTTTATAACATGTTATGAGCATGATACTCTATCGAATGAGTTCTTGGCATCTTATTAATCCTTGTCGTTTTTTGTTTGTTGCATGATGATATCCAAATTATGTGATATGTAAGGTTTTTTCTTAGAGTTACTTTAATAATTTCCTCTACTTTCTTTTACTATATCTTTAATTTATGTACTCTTTATCAATATAGGATAATATGATAAGCCACTATATGAAATTAAAAAGATTCTTTTACTGATTGTTTTAAACATCAAACTCAATGGCTAAGATTGGAGATTGTTGCCGTTATAATATCTTATTTCAATTTTCTTTGCAAGTTTTTTGATATTATTGATGTTATTTTAGTTTTGGCCTGAAGCCATATTGCTTTAATAGATTTTGAAAGTATGACCTAAAATCACATTGTTTTGATTCTATGGTCAGAAACTATATTCTTTTCCTATCTTGAGGTTATATAATTAAAAGTTGTGTAATTTTGATATCTTGTTGTAACATCATATGGCCAGAAGCCATGCCTTTTTTCTATCTAACAATATAGCCAAAAATTATATTCATTTAATTCCATATTATATGGTTAGAAACTATATACTTTTGTTAGATGGCCAGAAACTATATAATTCATTTATTTTGAAGATAAATGTTTAAGTTATATAATACTAACTTCTCATCATTAACCTGAAGCTATAAGATTTTGATTTTTGTTGTAATATTTTACTTTATATTCTTTTTATCTTTACGAATTTTCTTTAGTTATCATTTGTATTATTATATTTGCATTGTTATGTTTTCTGCAATTTTCTATTTTATTTTGTAATTCATTGTTATTTATTTTATGTTATTTATTTACTATTATTTATATATTGTTTTAATAATTTACAATTCCCTTATATTTTACTTTTAGTCAATGGCTATTTATCTTTCTTTTTTTTTTATTCATTTTCATTTTGTTACCTCTTATAGTTGTACTCACAAGTTACAACACTATAACTAATACATACATATATATTATTCTATTATTATTATACTATTAACTTCATCTATGCTATTTACTATTATCGTTGTCATTATTTATTATTATTTATTTTTCTGTTACTTATATTTATTTATTCATATTGTGACATTTATTTATATTATTACATCTATGGTTATTTATTTATTTCTATTTATTTTTTTTTTTTATATATTCATATTATTGATGCATGTTCATACAATTTATATTCTTTCGTTATATGTGCATATGTTATTGTATTATTATATATAATTTTTTTTGCCAACGTATTATTATATATAATTATACAATGTATTTATATTTAATTACAAATTTAAATTTACTTAGATTTTTCATTTTAGTATTATTTTAACTAAATGATCAGTAGCCAAAATACTTTTGCAATTGTGATTAAATGATCTAAAGTCATGTCACTATTATAATGGTTCTTTTGTGAAAAAATAATATGGGTACTAGTAAATGATATGAAAAAAATTGTGACATTTCAATATACAAATTGTTACAAATATCAAAGTCGTGAAGGCTAAATGTTCAAATATCAAAGTTTTGTAGGTTTTAAAGATTTTTGCTTTGGTCAAGAAGACTAATGCTTGGAAGAATTGAGGATGTATTATTGAAAAAAATAAAAGATATATATGAGAACGATAATGGTCATGATCTTATGTTGGATATATTGACAATTGAAAGTTGAGCCTTCTAACAACATCAAAATCATGAGAAAATGTTACAATATTACTAGTAGTCATATAGAAAAAATGCGTCAAATTAATTGAAGAAAGGCTAAATTAGTTATGAAACTAAATAGCCATAGAAAAATGCAGTGTCAATGAATCTAAATAGTCTAAAAGTCAATCATACGCTCACACATATATATTACTTATGATATTGATGCAATTTATTTTGCCATTTGTTTACAAATTAAACGAATGATATTATTCGTATTATTCACATGATTTATAGTGATTATTAATGATAAATTTTATTATAAGTATTTGAGCAATAAATTTTCAACCTTGATGGGTACTTGAAAGGAGTTAAAGGAATTAAAACAAGTGCCTCGTGTCAATGGTGGACTGTAATGGATATTGAATACAAGAAAAAAATTTGCTACAATGAGAGAGGAGAATTAAGTGAGATAATTGTAGAAAGATTGATATTTAATCAATAAACATATATGTCTCTATATTTACATCTATAAATATATTAAATGTCTAAATTATATGAGATTAGAATATATTATCATAAATATTGTGATATTGTAGTGTTTCTTAACATAAATGATTGAATAAATTTAGTTGTGGTTGTTGCAC
Source organism: Vachellia collinsii (assembly GCA_006871305.1). Classification (NCBI taxonomy): domain Eukaryota; kingdom Viridiplantae; phylum Streptophyta; class Magnoliopsida; order Fabales; family Fabaceae; genus Vachellia; species Vachellia collinsii. Next base: position 4,521 of record QFDD01002898.1, on the reverse strand, counting down.
AAATTACAAAAAAAAAAATTATTGTTATCCTTACATCATGGAAAGGGACTTTTAGTTTTACTAATATAATGATTATTGAAAGATAAATAAAGGTGTTTGTGTTTAAATAAATCAAAATATGGTAATGTTAAAAAAGGGGAGAAAGGTAAAAGTTTAGCAAAGTAGTAAGAAAATAGTTGTATATATAGTCTCACTATTTGCAAGACATTATTTATCAATCAACTTTTATTACAAATAAATTTTGTCAAAAATAAGTTATTACTGCTTTTGAGTTTTTCTATTTAGAATTTGCTTTGAATGTTGTAAGACATGAGTTTTTTTTTGTGATATTAAAATTCGGTCATTTTGTGCTACCATATCAATTATTTTACTATAAAATTTTGATTTTCAATGAAAACTTTAAGAATATTGCATTAGTAAACACAACTATCAAATTGTTTTGTTACTAATTTAATTTGATAGAATGCATCTTTTTCAGTTATAACTTGGTGTTTAACTGAGTTTAAGATTCATTATATTCATATAATGTGATTATTTGATAAGGATAAAAGTACATTTTATCTAATTGTCTAATTTGGTGGCAAAAATTAGATATTTATGATCATAAGGATGAGCCTTAAATCAACAATAATTATCATGTGAAATTCTAATTTAATAAAAAATATTTTATGAAGGGTCTAAACTTTTCATACTTTGAATGTATATCAAAATATGCAAATTTAAATATATGATTAATAAGTAATAGAATTTATATTGTGATGTAATAATATATGTTAATTCTTGAAGAACTATATGTTACAAAATTGATCTAATTCATGAAGAACTAGTTAGAGAATTGATTTAGTTCTTGAAAAACTAATATATATTTTTTGGGGTGGAAAAAGAATTGATAATGAAAATTATAACCCATAAATTTATATTAGAGTTTTGGTTTCACTCAAAAGTTTGAAGTTGATATTCCAAATGGATTGAAACCTAACATTGTATAAAAGTTAAGAAGTACAAACACTTTCAAGTGAAATACCCTAAAATATATATATATATATATATATATTTATGAATGTGAACTAATTTTGGATGAAATTCTACTCATATGCTTCATATATATCTTTGATCTCCCAAGAATGGATGACAAAAATTGTTATAGTAAATCAGAAGTTTACTAATCCAAACAAATGTATTGTTGGCATGGTTTGTTTGACAATTCAAGTCAAAAATATGTTACAACATATTATTAAAAGATTATATATTGACATTCATTGAAGATCCAGAAGATTCTTCATGAATAACCAACATATTATATAATTCAAAAGCTCTTATGTGCTGTTTGTTCTAAATAGAAAATAGATTATGAGAAAATCATATTATTTCTGGAAACATATTGCACTCATATTAGCCTATTTGAATAACATGTAAATTATATATGATATGGAAGCACATTGGGGATTGGGAATCTTCACAATTTCTCACAAAAATGTCACGAGGTACTTAATCCAAAACACTTATAATCTAAATAAACCACAAGGTATTCAATCCAAAACATCAAAAAACAAGCAGTACTCGCTCAGAAGAAACTAAACAATTTTCTTTATTAACTTTAATATAAAAATCGCTTACATAATATTGGTATTTATAACTTATGAACAGAATAAATAAAGATAAATGTTTCATTTAAAAGCCCAGGAAGGACATGGATGGATGCTAAAGGTAAATCAGATCATGGATGACAATATGATTGTCGAAGATAAAATAATATTATGGACTTTCTAAAATACTCCTAATTATTAATTAAAACAAATAAAATAAGAAAAATAATCTAAAATTCGTCACAAAATACCTCATTGGGTTTAAGTATTTATTTAAGTGCCCAGTTCAAAAAAAATACATTAAATAAATAAACCAAATAAAATGCTTAACAACTTAGGCCTTGAATAGACTTCCAATATTGTCATCTTATGGTCATTTAATCATATGAAAGCTCTCACACTTCTCCCAAGATTGATAGAATTGTTGGGCTTTTCTCTACATTTTTTGTTTGGGCATTTATCTCGAATATGTCTTTTATCAACACTTATAAAACCTTATTAATTCTTTTGCTTCTTAAACGTCTCATTAGACTTCCAATAACTTGTAAGGGATTAGGGGCTCTAAATATAGGAAATAAAGTAGATTATTGATTCATATCAATATAAGTATTTGATAAATTTAATAGATGCATTTATAAGATAATTACATATGTGATTATTATTAGTTTGCAGCTTGAAGTTTGCAAGATTGTTTGAGTAAATCATTATGTTAATAAGTGCATAATTTCTAGCCTATATGATCTATAAATTATTTATTAAAGCCTCCATAAAAAGTTTGATCAATATTTGTGTGAGCAATATTTTTGTTTCAATGTTGGTATATTTGATTTGATATATTGCAGCACTTATACACTTTAAGCTAACAAAATTCTCTCGGTAAAATTGACTTTTGGTCAGGAGCTAAATATTTTCCATCTTAAAGGTTTGAATGTGTTGTTTATTCTTATTGATCCACTATAATACATATAGATGGAAAGTAAGATAAATATTGGACAAGATTCTCCTCTTTATTTGTCTCTAAATGAAACAAATGGTGTTTTAAAAGGAAACAAATAGGTTTATGAGGCTTATACTGCATTATTAGTTTACTATCATTTAATAAAGCTTTTCCACATAAAAGGGAGAATCGAGTAGCTGGAAAAGAAAATATATTGAATGTATTATTATTATGAAATGTAGATCCTAAAATATAGTAGTATGAACCATAAGTTCATCAAATATTGCATTCATGATATATTTCAATATATCTACCATATTTAATTACTGAGCTAAATGAAAATTACTAATTCTCATGTTCTAGCTAAAACTGTTCCAATTAGAATAAATGAATATGAGATATGGACCTGCAATCCTAACATATAAAATACAAAGTATAATATATTATATGTGAACATTTTTGTGAAAGCAAAGGTTTTCATAATGGTATGATGATTATAATGAAGTATATTATTTTGTGGTAGATGAAAAATAGTTACTAGTTTGACAGGATATGAAAACAAATATACGTCTCTTGGATATTGTTATATGGCCTATGCATATCGCTTGCTAAATAGTGAATTTTAAGTTAAAATTCTTGTAGGATCTAACATGTTACAAGTATGCCCAACATCATTACATTCATAAAATGTTATACCATCTAAAATAATTTGAGTCCAATTTGACTCATAAAAATATATTGAAAAATGAATAATGTTGTATTTTACTTAACCAGTAGATCAAGTTATTAATTGGGATCAATAATTTCTAAATAAAAAATGTTGCTATGATTATTTTTCTACAAAATATATTGACTTTAATGGACTAGATATCTTGTATATTTATTATCTGGTAATTTTATGTTGTGACTAAGTTTCTACAAGATATATCATGAATAGTTTTAAGATAACTTTTTTCTATGCGAGCCTCGTGATGCATGAGGCAGATAATAGAGAGTACATGGAATATTGAACATATCTAAAAAATATGACAGATGAATGCATGCGTAATTCAAATAACAGAGAGAGATCAGCTGCTTAAGAAACCATCGATGACAGTCACATTCGAGAAAATATAATCACAATGAGTTACATTATCATCAAGGGGGAGAAGGATCATGTTGTTCTCCTTTTTCTTTAAGCAAGGTTTTGTCCCATTGGATTTTCTTAGTAAGGTTTTTAACAAGGCAGCTTCACTATGTATTGTGTACTCTTTTTCCTTCACTAGGTTTTTGTTCCATTGAAATTTTCCTAGTAAGGTTTTTAATAAGGTACAATGTTTGTTTAAGAACATCTAAGGGGAAGTGTTATAAAATATAATATGTGATGTGGATGTCATTGTGATTTATGGAATTCTACCTCATGGTATTATGTTCTTTAATCTCCCAAATTGAAAGGTATTAAGTATGTGTTCCCTGTTAACCTTGATTATGCCCTTAAGGTGCTTAATGTCTTTGTAACCCCTTATGTTTGTGATCAATACCTTAAGCTCTATAAATAAGCCTCACGTCCTAAGTATTTGTATATCCAAGTGAATAAGAATATACATTTTATTTCTCTCTCAATTTCTTCTTGTTATTCTCTCTTTTCATCCCTCAACTTCCTCATATGTATAATAGAAATGCATATATTTATGTGTATATGTGTATGTTTTTTCGTATACGTATCCCCACACTCACACACGATGATTTGGGGAAGATAAATTCTTGAGTTGAATTTAAAAACAATTATAAAGGTAGATTAAAATTTTTTAATTAATTTTCTTATTCTTTTATCCTACATTTTCTATTCATTAAAATTTTGTAATATCACTTTTTCAATTTGTTTTAACTTCCAAAAAAAAAAAAATTCCTCCCCCTCTCCTTCAAATTCATCGTACCAAAACCAAACAACCCCTTGACTCAATTTGTCAAAATGGCCATGTAAGTTAAATTCTACACAAGGATAATTACTCCAAAGTT
>QFDD01002897.1:0-23695 GCA_006871305.1 Vachellia collinsii | reverse complement strand
GTAAAATTTTGTTTGTTTATATTTTAGTAACTCTATTTTGTTTAATTATGTATGATTTATACATTATTGTTCCATTGACTTATAGTTTAATGTATTTTTATATAAACATTCTTTTCAAAGTTATATGTGAATATTTTTATATTTATTGTTTTAATTATCATTGATTTGATTTCAATTCAATTACAGATAAATATCGCTCACTCTTGAATCATTGTTTCAGTTGGTTTCAGTTCTGTTTTCAATAATTTGAATTTAGGTCAAGTTGAATCTCAATTACTTACTAGGCAACTCTCTTGACATGAATTGTTCTATGTTTAGAAATAAAAAATATTGAAACGAAAAGTTAATTAATTTTTAGGTCAAGTTGAAACTCCAAGACATTTGTTCATGAGTGTTAAAAGATATTCTAGAATTTAAATATTACATCATTAATTGGGTTAATTAAATAAAAATAAGCACTTGAATTAATAATATGTGAATTACGATTAATCCTAAAAACAACGAAAAGTTAATTAGGTTACTCAAGCTTTTTGACATATCTTCTCTTCTTCTAAAGCAGTGTGTTGTGTATAATTGTTGGTTAAGAAAAAGACAAAAAACATAAATGCAATTTTGTTCTTATTTTGCATTATCACCTAAACGCCGCTAAGCATGATCATCTTAATTATTACTTAAATCAAATCATTATACACACTCACACGCACATAATTAATACTCATCCATTGGTCTATCTTTTGACTCTCTTTTTTTCAAAAAAAATAATTTCTTGTAGCAAAATCCTTAAATTATTCACCATTCTGAAGGATGATAATATAATTAATTCTACATAATCTTGTCTTCATTGCAACCCAAGCAATTTTTTGCTTAGCTTCTGATTTTCCCTGTTCTTTTTCCATATATAAGCCCTGTAATATAATTTCGAGCTAGATCAAAGCAAAATTAATAATCTAGATTCACCACATTAATTCACCAAAAAAAAAAAACAAGTGCGTGTGCGTGGTGTATCTAGAGAAATGCATAAATGTGATCAGAGATTCAATTTAGAATCATCATCTTGTTTTTAGTGAATCTTTATAACTAATTAAGGACATTAGAAATTATTATTAGTGAGTCAACATACTTTATCAAGTATCAACTATTCGGGTTTGGCTTCTCTCATTTTTCTTTTTCTCATTTTCTTATCAAAATCTCATCTTCAACCTTAAATGAAAAGAAATGGACAGTTCAAATTTAATATTTATAAAATTATTATTACAAATATAAATAAATAAATTTAAAATATTAAAATATCATTTATAACTACAACTATAAAAGAAAATAAAATTTTTAAATTATAAAATATTATAATAAAAATTTTATAAAATATTAAATTAAAATCATCCATTACTTGATTTAAAGATAGAGATGAGATTTTGAAATGAAAAGGATAAAAAGGAAAATGAAAATTTTACTCCCCAACCATATTGAGTTAGTAAGAATAATTATTCACATCACCCAATATTAGGAAAAGAAGTTCGATAAGATCTTTAATTTCATAACACAAGTTTGAAATTTTAATCAACCATGTGAAGACAACTCCCGTGATTTTTAAAATTTGCTAACGAATCTCTTTAAAATTTCAAAATTGTACAGTTTTTTATAACAAAAGAAACAACTAATTGAATATAGTCAACAAATAAAATCCTCACTTTAGCAGTGTGAACTTACAATTTTATGGGTTGTAAGTCAACTCATTATCAACTGTATCAACTTTTATTGACGACCACTTATTTTTCTTTTATTAGAAAGTGTCTTATAATAACATCGGATCGAATTGCACATATAAAAAAAGGTAGAGCTGTAGGGAGGTAAACACAAGATTAGAGTTGTAGAAAAATGATGGGTTCATAATTGCACAATAATAATAACAATAAAGAAGAGGGAATCATGGCTACTTTGATTGTGGGGGGAGGACAAAGCCAAAAGGTGAGGAATGATGAGGGGAAAGCACCTTCTTTAGTTTTAAATTGGAAAAGCCAAACCCCATTATTGTCATAAAAGAATAATGAAGCTTCTCCTAAAGCATGCACTTTGTTTCTCACCTTTTGCCACTCTTCAAACCATTTAATAACTCAATATATATTTATTCCAATAAAGATATGTTTATTTGTCTATGGGATTCTAGCCCTTTGCCACTTTTCACCTTTCACTTTACCACCGCCCAATTTATTTCTCTTCATATCTGTTTACCTAAATTCAATGTGTGTGTGTGTGTGTGTGTTTGAAATCATTAGCCTTTTTTCTTTAATCTTTCACAAACCATAGAATATCTAATATTTTTTTAATTAATATAATATATGTCAGTTAAGAGCAAACTCTCCCAACATGTCATCCAAGATTATGTTTGAAAGTGATATACTCCTTCCAATCCTAAACTATATAATTAATTCACAGAAAAAAAATAATTTAGTTATTTGTAAAAAAATGTATGTTTGTTTATAAAACACAGTCATTTAATCATTAGCATTGAAACAATTCTTATTGTTAGAAACCTCCTTTAATATGTGTAATTAATAAAAGTAATTTAAACTAGTATAATTGAGTCTAGCAAATAAATATTTGAATATCTACAAGAAGATATACATATATTTAGTGCCCTATAAAATCTCGAGCAAAATTGCCTTCAGTATGAGGACACATATAACATCTACTTGGCAAAAAAAAAAAAATTTAAGAAAAAATTATAAATTTGAAAGACATCATTAATTAAGGCTATATATTTAGAATCAAAACAAATATCTCAACTAACTCCTGTGTTAGGACAGAAGGGAAAACTATTTATTTTCTTAAAAAAATTAGAGAATGGGAATAAAGTTACATTTGAAGCTGATTTTTTTATTGCCAGACAACAAGCGGTAGAATACTACTTTGAACGAGCGGTGTTTGAATTATTTAGATTTGAACGGTTTTTAATTTTGTTTTGTTTATACTTTTAATAAAACAAAAAAAATCAAGAAATTATATAAAGGATCCCACTATATCAAATACTTTATATGACCATACATCCTATTTCATATGGGTTCATAAAGAAATTATAATATTTCAAAAATAGGATCTATGATTATCTGTAATCGGTGAACTTGACCTAATTATTTTTCTTATTTAAATCAAATGTAAGTACAAATATTCTCTTTCCGAATGGTGGAGGCAATCATATTCAAAATATTATTAGATATTAAATGGAAGCATCTTTTTTAGTATTTCAAACCTTGAGTCACAACGGCCGTAAGAACTAACTCCTTCCAATAGATGAAATTTACGATGGCATATGCACTTCATTCTACTTACTCATATTTGCAATATATTCATATTGGTTCCTACAATACCATACTTCTTTGCAATACAAACTCACAAATGAAGCAAAATAACATCAACATCCAAAATATTAATTCATAAGGCATTAAGAATCCTAATAACGATACCAAATGAGGTGGCCCATGGGTTATTTTTCCTACCCAATTTGTATGGGTTGGTGGATCAAACGGGTCAACCCACTAATACACACTTTTTTCTCCATAAAATTTAATAATTTTTAATAAATAAATCTAACTCGTTTTAAAACCACCCACTTCGGAATTCACATGATTGACACACATTATTTCTAAAAAAATAACATAATTTACCATATTTATCCAAGAAATGAAATTGATATCATGTTCATCATACATGATATGCCGTTAGAAAAAAGAATGAATTACTGTGGGATCCCATACAAGAGAATTAATATCAGAAAAGTTTTATTGACAATTCAAGCAGCTATTATTGACAATCTATTGAGACCTTTATGATATTAATTATCTTGTATGAGACCCTACAGTAATTATTCCTACAAAAAATCAAGTTCTACACTTTAGGTTTCTCTTTGCTTAATTTAAAATAAAAATAAAAATACCGGAAAAAAATATGGGTTAAATGGCCTAGGCAAACAAAAAAACATGTTCTCATTTGGATTGCTTTTTTTTTTATTATTATTCAATTCAATAATGAGTTGTTTGGGCCAATCCATTTAACCCGACCCATGTTTCTGACATTAAATTTATGTGACAAGCTTGATAATCAAGTCAATTCACGTACTTATATTCACCTCTAAATATATTATGAAAGGTAACCAACAAAGGTTGATCCATCTTTGTCTCCAATTTAAGATAATGAATCGCCCTTCTTGGAATGATGATGAAGTATATGTCTCAAAAAACCTATACCATTCCTTTAAAAAGGTGATTTTTTTTTTTTGGAAAAAGCACTATACATTTTCAAAGAATAAATATAATCATAAAAGAATATTATAACAAGTTAGCAATATGTAATGATGAGTTCCACTGTAGAAAATGACAATATGATCCGTATTGCTAATTTGTTATAAGACTTTTTGGTAATTATATTTTTTATTGGAACCTTGGTAGAGATATAATATATAATCGTAGTTAATTAGGTTGGTTTATATCACTAGTTGAATAAACTCTATAAATACAAAGTTTTAATATTGTGATTGATGTGAGAGGATGTGAAGTTTCCATCAATGTAAAGAGAAAGGATAACATGTTTCTCTCTCTGGAGGAATGTTACCATAAATCTTCCTCAATTAATTCCTAAGAGTTTATTGTCAAAAAATGACCCTTAGAATGGTAGTTTTATCTTTTGTAACAATCATTTTGTAATAAATAAATTCATTCTTGATTTGCTTAACCAACCTTATAGTGAGCTTTCCTATATTAGGCATGTATCTTCCTATTAAAAATAATTTTATTTGAGATACTTTGCTTAATTAAAAGTTATGTTTGTTTTTGTTTTTTAATTGAATTTTAGGCCTTTGGTTGGATCATCCATTGGTGGATTCGTGGGCCATTATGAAGTTATGGGCTTAATCATAATGAATGACATGTCCATTTGGGCTCTGTTTTCAATTTTAATCCAACGGACAGATCCTTGGCTTACTGTCCATTGAACAAATTCATGGAATCAACGTCTTCAAAAACCAATGGGGTTGGCAGTGCGCAGAGGAAGAGGTTAGATTTTAATGATAAATTAAGGTTTAAATACTGTGAGAGATATGTCCATATTTAATATCTGACAATACCTCAAATAAAATCGTCTTTAATAAAATGATACATATGCTTTAGTAAAAAAAAAAACACTTAATGGGTTTGTATTAAGTGGAAAGAACCAGTTTCTTATAATATGATGAATCAATATTTTAATTTTTCTATGAGAATTACTCACATTTATTATTTAACAATGTATCAAAAATGATTGTTTTCAATAAAAATATATACGCGTCGTGCAAAAAAATCGTATGTCCAAAAAAAATGGCCTACGAGAACTTTTTTTTTTGGGGGGGGGGATAAAGCTGAAATGTACTTATGCTGATTAATTAAAACGTCCACAAAAATAAAAGACTTTATTAAAACTGAAACATTAGCTACAGAATTGTCAGTTCTTGAGCCTTTTTTTTTTTTGGCCGAATGTTAGCTCTTGAGCTTTCAACTTAATATATTAATTCATAAAGTTATAAAAATATCTATACCATACATGAATGATATTAATTCTTATACGAAGTTACTATCGTGATTATATAAAGAGTTGCTATCAAAATTAAATTTCTTAGAATGACAATATCATAAAATTAATGTGGATGTATATGCGCAATAAATGTAACAAATAAAAGGGTTATGAACTCTAATACATTTCGTATGTGCATATGTGTACATTCAGATTATTATTATTAAATAAATTGTTCATGAACATTTTTTAAATAATAATAAGTTGTTCCCGAATATAAGAAGCCAACCAATCATGGAATATTTACTTGATTTTGTCAACAGTGTGAAATTTTAAGTGGACTAATTAAACATATAAATTTGTGTTGAGTATTTTATTCATCGGATAATAAATTATGAGAGCAAAGTTTGAGCTTTGGTTTGAATACACTGCATTCAAATCGTTGACGAACAATATTGTTGTCATTTATAAAATCTCTCTGTTTTTTTTTTTTTAAATTTTGCGAGAAAATGACTACATGCAATGGTTATTATGCTTTTTTAAATAATAGTTGAGGGGTTGATTTTTTTAAAATCATAAAAAAGCTTGACCATACGACCAAACAATTACCAGCAAAAACTGAAAATTGATTCTCCTCTATTTTTATTCTTTTTTTTTTGGGTCAATAAATTAGAAATTGACTCAAGAAAGGATCATCCTTTAATTAAATGGCTCACCTTCCTCCTTCTAACAAACTTTCATAAGTTTGGTAAAGTTTGGTTTTCTATTCCCCTATACATTATTATTTAATAACGTACATTTATTTTCAACTTAATTTATTTGATTATAATTGTTTGATTCTTTTTAATTTTTATTTCCATTTATTTTTTGTTAAAGTATACATTTGATCCTTCAAATTTACGTCAAGTTCCAGTTTAGTCCCTTAAATTTAAATAGTACGCTTTTAATCCTTTTATATTAATACTATTAGTTTCATTTAATGAAAAATAATGATTCAACAAATTTTATCGATACATCTGCAATTAAATGATAATAAAGCATGTTTAGATTTTAAAATATAAAAAATTATTATATTAAATTATTAAAATTTAAATATATTTCATCATTATTTAATTGCAGAATCAAAATTTAAATTTACTAAATAAGTATATTATGTTAAAAGAAGTTAATAACGTTAAGATAAAAGAACTAAAAGTATACTATTTAAATTTCAAAAATCAAACCAGAATTTGACGGAATCTTAAAGAACCAAACATATATTTTAGCTTTTATTTTTTATTTCCCATTAAAATATTTTCTTACTGACACTATCAATTAAAATGTTTATTGACATTGTTAATGCTGTGGGGAATAAAAAAAAATATATTTTTCTTATATTTGAAATCAAACAATAACATCTCTACACGCTTGTGTTGTGGGGCCAACATGGTTTCCGTGAAAGCGACACTTTCTTTATTAAATTAAACAAGGATAATACTTTATTTTATTTATAATAAAGTAATAATTTTGAAATGATCAATCATAGGCTTTAATTTGTAATCAAAGTGAATTTCTCATCTCATGATTATTTTATACAAAAATTTTATCCTAAATTATTGCTTGGTACGCGTATTCAAAAATATTTTTTTAATGAAGATTCTTTGTGTGAAAAGATTCTAATAATATGATAATAATGATAAAATTATTAAGAAATATGAAATATCCTACAATAATAATTAGCTTTCACTAATTTGTAACCAATATTTTATCATTTGCATAACCATTTACGCGCATCCCTTAATAATTAGTCTCTCTATGCTCACATGCATATTTTTTTTTTCATCCACTCACTTGATTAGTTGCTACCTCTCAATTTCACTTTTAAATTTGTATTTTTATTTACTTGTATCTCAATATAAGATCTACATTTTTCATTAACGGTGATCTTATATTAAAGACCGAAAGAAGTACAAAATCTTCATTTCATAAGATACTTTTTCAGTTCTAATTATAGAAGCTGGTTAGGAGGATGATTTTGTTATTAAATACAAGATTTCAATGGCTGTACACTTCCCCAACCTTATTGGGAATCCACTTATCCATCTACCATCAATTCCTCTGATTAAGCCTTCACAACCTACCCATCCACTTTCTCCTTTTCAGGCACCATCAACATTCAACTTCACCCATTCCACCTCTAAAGTCTTCTAGCGAATATGCATTTCTTGTTGTATTGAACCAAGAGTTCCACCTCCATTGTTTACCATCCTAATTTCCTTCATATATTTTTCAACTATCTCTCTTGGTTGTTCAGGCAAGCTGAACCCTTCCTCAAACAAGCATCTATTCCTCCAATTCCATAATTTCCAGCATGTTATACCAAATCTCATAACCTTCTCCGACTCTTTCCTTTCTAGATTCCACCTAAACCATTCCATATTCTGTAATTTGTAAAAATTTGATTCATAGTTTGTTCCCCAAGTTCTTCCCACAATCTCCTTCTTGTTATACAATCTCTCAACACATGCGTAAGAGTGTTGTTATACAATCTCTCAACACTTTCACCAATACTCTAGTGCCATTGAAAGTGTTGAGTTTTGGAAACTGATTTTGTTCAATGATACTTGAGTATTGAAAATCAATATTCGAGTGTTGTTAACACTTTCACCAATACTCGTATGTCATAGAGAGTGCTTGTGAAAAACATTGTATTTTGAAAAGAACTAAATCATAATTACTGTAAAAGCATGTTTGTCATCATCAAAACCTTATCTCAACATCTTTTCCATGAAACTGTAATTTGGTTGTATTCCCATCAGTTTCACGATCAATGTTCTCTTAAAAGGTTTCAGTAGTTTCTCCTGCTCCTTCTCTGAGATTATGAATCTTGGACATAGTGGGTTGGACATATCCACTTCAATTCCATCATTTGGATTTAGGACTTTCATGAAGTCTGTCCCTCCTCCATAATCTTCGTTCTCATCTTCATCCTCACTTCTAGCCCATTCCCACCATCCTACCTTTGAGTTCAAACTATGCATAAGCGATTCCCTGTACGACTTTGGAGGATCTTGCTCCTGCTTTGGATTCATCCATTCTCCAGCTCTTCCTGCCATGGTCTCTCTTTAGCTATAAATATTTTTACCATACTCAACATAAAGATTAATTTTTATATCAAATATTAATAACAAAGAAAATAGAACTTTTGACCGTGAAAGCTTCACTCAATTTGCAATTTGATCCCTATAACATTTTTTATATGACATATATAACATTTTAATTAATATTAAAATTTTAAAATATTAAATAAATAATCCCCGTGTTTTGAATAGTATATCAACATTAAATAAAATATTACCCAAAAATACAAAATTCTTCTTTTAATTGTGACCTTTTCTTTCTTGTTATAGCTTACACATGCACCCAATGTCATATTCAGTCGAATTGGATGTAGCGGTGAGTGGAGAGAGTTTCATTTTTCTTCTTCTTCTTCTTCTTCATTATTTTTTATTAAAATTATTATTATTTTATAGCTTGCCAAATAAATAAATGGAGTAGACACGTGAATGAGCTGGATTAAGCGATTGCTCACGGAGTTTCTCACTTTTGTCTTTATCATTCTCTCTTCGCTTTACGTAATTTCCCGTTCTGTTTCCTATTTCAAATTTTGACCTCTTTATTTAAAGTGACTTGGTCCCCACGAAACAACATCCTCCTCCCTCTTCCGCTGAAATTACCCCACTGCCCTCCCTGGCTCCCTCCATTATTTTATTCCCATTTTCGCCATTGTTTCCACCTCCGCTTTTTTTTAATGCAATATTTCATTCATCGAATTCATCTTAATTTTATTTGTAGTCTCTTAAATTTAAAATCAATAATCTTAATCGTTCAAATAACAAAATAGTTTAAATTTTTATTAAATTATAAAGACTAATAATTTAAATAAATTAAAATGAAAAAAAAAAACTAAATTTCTGATTTTAAATTTAAGGGATTAAATAAGAAATATGGATTAATTTGTGAAACCAAAAATTGTATCAACTTTTTTTTTATGTAAGTTGACAAACTCTAGTTTCAACTTTATCAAGGGTTTAGGATACTTCATTTCATTTCTAAAGATATTTTTAACAACTCCTATTGAATTAAGTAAAAGTGATCAAGCTGTTACATTTATTTTAAAAAATAAAAATAAAATATGGGTAATTTTGGGGGAAAAAATTCTACTCATTAATGCCTTCTCTTGGTGACTAGTATTAAAAACCACTAATTCCTTCTAAAAATAGGATGGGTGTTTTTCTATCATATATAACTTAAATATTGTTATCACATTAATTAAATGTCAATATTTATTGAAAAAAAAAACCACTATATTAAATAATGTCGCGACACGTCATGGCAGCACTCTGATATCACACGTCATGTCAGATATTAGAATTAAAAGGATGTATCAACCTCAACTACCGTAATTTTGTCTTCTATCCATCAGGGTAAAAAAATCAAGGGCTTAACTTTCATATTTATAAATTTTCTTTTGAGGTGTTAAAAAAAATAAAAAAATATATATTTATAGAATAATTAAATGTAAGTAAAGTTTACAAATTCTATGTTTTGTCTTATATCACTATAATTTAAGAAGGCTGCTTATTTTGTCTAGTGCTCACATTTTTTGTGAATGAATTGCTAAAAACTATAAAATCATGTAAGTTTGCCTCACATATAATATTTAATTTTTTTAAAAACAATGCTAAAATCAAACATACACATTAAAATGGAATTAAAATATGAAAAATATTTTTTTTCTTGTTGAAAAGATTGAAATACTACCTATGGTCCTTAATATAATATTCAATTGACTTTTTTGAATAAGGATAAATAAATTACTTAATTATACATATATTATAAAATTTTATGTATATCATTAGATTATATGTTAGTTTATATATTAGGCAAATTATATTAGAGAAAATAATGAATATATCAGTCAAATAACTTTCTAAATTTTTAAAAAAAATCAATTAACTTTTATATTAAAAATCGAAACCAACTTATTAGCTATATTCTTAAATCCAAGTCTTCTCATCATGTGTTAGGATCAGCGCCTATTATGGGTTCGTTGTAAACTTTTATTATATATAAAATATAAATTGAACTATATATTATTATTATTTTTATTAAGATTTTAAACAACTTTTCTTTTTTTTGGTGACAAAAAAACAACTCTTCTGATACAACAAGGGTGTTTAGTTTACTCATTATGAAAAAATTATGGATTAGTTTTGACTAAGAGACTTATTTATAAATATATTTTACAGATTTGCAAAAATATTCTCCAGTCCTTTAAAATTTGGTCGTAATTACTAATTACTTTTCAATGTGAAATGATACATTACATATACTCTCTGACCTAGTTGCTTTGATTAATGTTAATTGGTGAAAGAAAATAATCTTTTTATTACCATGTAATACTTTTTTTTTTCTTTGCCCTTTTTCTAGTACATTATGATTTGAATGTTTCTAGAGCATTAAGCCATCTAAAAATTGATTTGAATCCAACTTGTCATAGAAGAATTTAATAATTATTAATTATGATCTTGGGGAAGTCTCAAAAAGTAAAATACAAAACAAAAACAATTTTTGATTACTGATGAACTTGAATCCAAATTATCATTACTTGAAAAGAATTAAGCTATTTTTAGGGGTTTCGCATAAATTGTATTATCTATACAATATATATTGAATTATATATATTTCAAAGATACAGAGACATGAACAGCCATTTTTCAGAAGAGCCAGTTTAATTTAGTTATCTATTTTTTTTAAAAAAAAACCTCCAATTTTCTTATAAAAATATAAACTATCTATAAAGGAAAATTTGCTTAAAACTCTAACATTGTAAAATTCTTGGTTCAAATGTGCCTAGGGACTTAGGGCCTTGATGAAGTACACTTGATTATAATTCATCCTTAACTATATATATATATATATATATATAACTATGTGTAAATGTCTTTAATTTTGTGTATAGTTTTTTTTTTTATACTAATTTTGTGTATAGTTAAAAATATGTTATATACCTTTGGAATTAAAAAGGGTTGCATCTAGGTCAATAAATCTTGCAGTGAGGGATTTTTTGGGCAATATTCCTATTTTCAAATCTTGTATTTTTCAATCCAAGAATACAAAATAAAATAAGATGATTAAAAAACTTTACTGAATAGAACATTATTTACTAATGAATAAACTGTACAAAAAATGATAAATACTATATAATCTTAAAAAGCACTTTATCTTCATTTTCAAATTGAATCTTATAACTCTAGAGCCTAGAGTAACCAATATTCTAATGCTAATTAATTAGAATTAGATGCACCAAGTGGAAAAAAAAATCCCTTGTATTCAACATGAGGCCAAAAAAACAGAAATTAAGCTGTGGGTGATGATGGATTTGATTCTATATTTCTACCCCAGAAAGTCTCAATTTGGAAATTTGAATTTTTCAAAACAAATCAGGAATATTAAATAACTGATACTGATACGACTAAAGACACAAAATATACTATTTAGAAATATTCATTTATACATATAATTAGATTATATATCAGTTTATAAATCAAACAAATTCTTATTGGAAAATAAGTCAAACAAAGTAATTTGGACAAAAAGGGATAAACATAAACACTATCAAGTAATGTATTTAGCTTCATTAATCTCTCTATCAAAAATTAATCAGGTGTTATTAAAAGTGGGGACTAATATATTTTTGTAATTTAAAAAAAAAGTGGTTGAAAGAAAACTAAATCCAGCGCATAAAATAGATACTATACCAAAGAATATTCCCTTCTTTGTCGTCTGTTGAATTGAATCCTCCTCTTCCCTGTTGCCTTATCCATTTCCTTCACCATTTTTCCATTAAGCCGAGGAAAGTGACCGCAAATCTAAATTTCTCTGAGGTTATAATCGTGATTTCCTTTCTCTCACCCACGACAGCTTTTTATTTATTTGGTTTCTTTCTCCAGCGAATTCGCCTTCTTTCATCTTTTTGGATTCTGCAGGAGAAGCTTTTTTCTCCTTCTTCTTCTTCCGATTCTTTTCTTCTTTTTCTTCCCTTCTCTTGTCGTCTCCTTTGGATCGAAAGGCCATCATGGTTAATAAGCTCTAACGATTTTTTTCTTCGGTTGTGTTGAGTTTCACGTAGACAAATATATACAGAATTCAAAAGTTTGAGTTTCTTTTTAGAAGGAAAATAATAATTTATGCAATTAAAAAAGTTGTTGGAAACTAGAAGGATCCTTTAAATTTAGCTTAATTTGAAGCGAATTCGATTATTTTTTATCATTTGGGTTTTGAATTTTGAGGAAGGCAATTCTAGACGAAGGAGAATTTTCGGGTCGATTGTGTTGGACGTGTATGAGGGCGGCTTCTGCTGCATGCGTTTGGGTGTGAAACTTTTTTGGTCGTGATTGTTGTTTGACGGTGCCGTTTAATATTGGTCGGTGGAGTGAAACGACTCCGTTAGCGGCGGACTGATGGATTGCAGGGTTGTGGCCGCCGCGAATTTATGGGCTCGTGTGGGCGTTTGTGGGGTGAGTCAGATCGGAGGTGGGTTCAGCCATGAGAGCGAACACGATTTGGCGATGATGGTTAGTGACTTCTTGGAGAATGGTAGTAGTGGCGCAGAGTCTTGGTGTAGCAGTGATAGCGATTCTGGCCTCTCTGATTTTGCTCAACTTGAAGAAAAATTTAAGGTAAGACTCATCATTACCTTAAGAGGAAAATTTTTTTAGTGTTCTTATTGGTGGCAGAAGAAATATTTTCTTCTTGAAGCTTTTGAATCTGAATTATATGTCCATGTGCTTAGAGAAATATATTGGCACTCTTAACCAAAGATCAAGTTAGTTGGCAAGATCACCCTGGAAAACAAAGTAGTGATCATTATATATTATATGTGTATAGATTTATTAAAACAAGGTCGTTGCTATCGGTGGTAGGCACAATTGCATGCACTTTTTTTCATCTTGCCATCATTTCCTTAATTTTGTTTTATTTTGTCTGACCTTCTGTAATATCATAATTTGGAGCGTGATCTGATCTACGCTATTTAGCTATCTAGACTTTGTCTGGACGATGCAACCTGTTGTTTGCTATCATAGCTTGAATATGTTGCCTATTTACAGAGACTAGTTATTGCAGGAATTGAACATAGAATATTTGATAACGTGAAGAGATTTAGACTGATTTGCTCCATTCTTTCACATTATATGTTTTAAACTTCACTCTGTTTGCTATATAGGATATCGCTTGTATAATATGCCTTTCCTAATTCTAAATAATCTTGTTTGAATTTAAGAATCTCGTTCTTGATTTCCATTCACAATCTGTTTTCTTTGCTTCACTAGGTTGCCATATTTCAGAAGACAAGTTTTTGAACATAGAAGATATTTAATATATCTAGAGTTTCATTGTAATGCATTGGTAGGCTTTTTTATGTTGGGTAAAATATCATATATTGTATTCAATGGACATTTCAATAGGCACTTTTCCCATGGCACGCATGAGAGGGTGTCAAAAGTGACAAATCAAAGTTCTTCTTTACCCATATTCTCTTGTCCATTTGTAATAATGTGTAGAATACTAAGGTTTTCAATGTTGCTCTATGATAAGTTATGGAAATCAGTGGAACAAGGGAAGAGTGTCATGTAGCTATAGGTTGACAATTGATACCAATGTATAAAATCTGGCTAATTGAATATGTTGCATCTTGGTTTCCATTATCATATGTCTGTCTGTTTTTGTTTTAGTGGATTGTGTGATAAGGATTGTCTGTTCAGTGTGTGTTTACATGCGTATCAAGTTCCTAGTTTGTTTGTTGTCGTAGCTTCTGCCAGATTCTGGGGCGTTGGGGCTCTTTTGATTTTTGTAGGCGTTTTCTTATATGTTAACTCTCACTGTCCATTGTTTCAAGTTCCAATCCATTATTTTTCCGGATTTACTTCTGGACATAAACAGGTGACATCAAGTACATAGTGTTTCAAATACATGATTTTTTAGGCTTGCCTGTGTGTGGTGTTCAGGATTATAGTAAGTGCCTCAAAACTACTGGGGTTTTAAGTTTTAACACGTGTCAAATGCCTTCCCCCATTTTTCTTTTCTTTTCTTTTTTTAATTTTAAATTTCACTTGGCAACTATGCCAGATACCCTCCTTCTGTTTTCCCCTGCTTTTCTTTTTCTTTGTTTTTTTCTTTTTAAATTTTAAATTTCTTTTGGCAACGATATATCTCAAATATATCCATCCTTCTATTGTTTTTGAGTGTACGTATAAGTGGTGGGTTTTAGAATTGCATTTCTGTTCCCCTTTCCCAACAATCTATAAACTCATGTTAGGTTCTTGGGAAGAACAGAAATAGGAACCAGGGAAGGAAAAGCTTTTTGACAATATCACTGATTGTCTGTATCTCATGGCACAGATCTGTAAACTTTCAGCGGTTCAGTATGAGACTGACTTGCTATCAGTGGTTCATTCTCTTATATTGTCAATGACCGAGACCAACCTTCAATCTATCAATTCAAGTCCATGTTATGCCAGCTGTATCAGGTTCTATCTAGTGAAGCTACTCAGACTTTCTGGCTATGATGCTGGAGTTTGTACATCCAAATGGCAAGCTAGTGGCAAGGTTCCTGGAGGTATGTGATCTAACAATGTTTATGATATCTTGTGGATCTTGATTTTACTTTTGCCTGGTCGACTGAACATCCATAATCAATTGCTTTTGACCATTGGCATTTTATTGCTTGTGCTTGCAGCTGATGTTTTCTCTTTTCAACTGTTACACAGGTGACAATGAATACATTGACGTGGTTGATGATAGTTTTGGAACCTCTGAGCGTTTGATTATCGATATTGACTTCCGGAGCCACTTTGAAATAGCTAGAGCTGTTGATTCATATGAAAGGATATTAAATTCACTTCCAGTTGTTTACGTGGGTTCCTTCTCCAGACTGAAACAATTTCTAGGAATAATGGTGGATGCTGCTAGATCTTCATTGAAGCAGAATTCTATGCCTCTTCCACCTTGGAGATCATTAGCGTATTTGCAGGCCAAGTGGCAATCCCCTTACCAAAGATACATACGTTTAGAAGACAGTATCATGATCAATGATAATAAAAATTCGTTCAACCACAAGCAGTGCTGTGGACTTTTGAAGAAGCTGCAGTCTTCTCTTCAGTCAGAAATGGAAGCAGAGCGAATGTTGAAACCCAGAAACAATGAAAATAACTGGAGGATGATGAAGCCTGACAGATGGAGGCACTACAAGTTCAGACATCTTTGAGATGTACAGATTTTGGCCTGAGAGAGAGAGAGAGAGACTGAAGATTTTGCGGCGTTTTCTTCTTTTTCCCCATGATTTTTTTCCCTCAGAAACCTAATAAGTGTGATTCACAAACAACAGGTTCATATAGGCTTTCATAAGCTGCAATAAGCCATGCTATAGTGATAAAATTTTTGTTCAATACTTGTTGAGTCCTTCATTGTTTTAGTTTTGCTGCCCCCAGCGTCTAGCTGTGGCGTTGCGTGTCTGGACTGTAGCTGAACCCAAATACCATGTCCCGGGTCCATCTGCATTATTCTTTCCCAGAGTTTGTAATGCTGATATTGTCCCATTGAACGTTCCTTGCCTTGTATTTTGTGGTCGAGGAAATTTTGGTACTATATGGTATCTTCCCTGTCTTCCCTTTTTCTATCTTAACTCTATGCTTAACAGAGTTGCAGGCAATGTGTTGATAAGTGAAGATGTTGATGTAGTCTTCTTAAGTTGTGTTATGTTATTATTTGTATCTTATGTATTTCGGCAACATGATGGAATTAGAATTTCCTTATGAGTTGAAGCTGCTGGCAGTATTTAGAGCCCTAATTTACTGATTTTTTTCCCCTTGTCTTTGCCGAATTTAGATATCTAATTTGTTGAGTTGCTTTTATTTGATTTGATGGTTTGTTCCATCTTTGCAGATTTCATTGGCTTTGATCCTAAAAACTTGTCAAGGGCATAATGCTTCACTCCTGTTAAATTTTCTTTTCATGTGCGCTTCTAAGTTGATCACTTCTTAAATTTAATTTTACATACAGTGTCATAAACCAAATGAAGGTCTTGCCGTTAGTTACTAACATTATTTCTCTTGTAAATTAACAAATTATGAGTACATGGACTGATACGTATAGTAGAGAAAACTGTATCTCTGAATTTGTATTACATTACATGCATTTTGTTTCTATGTCAGCAAATTGTTTGGTGGCTCAGTTTATTTCTAATTTCTACTGTGAATCTTTTAAGTTTTTGAAAAGGGAGTAAATGTTCATATAATTTTAGAAAAGCTCAAAAGAAACTTGTAAAATTTTTTAAATACTATTATTTTTTAGATATACCAAATATTCTATAAAACAGGTATTCAAATACTGTTTAGTTCAGATCACTAGTGGTAGAGCTGCACATGGTAGTTTGAATCATTTCAAGTTTTCTGAATTTTATCTACATCCATAGCTGAATTTCTTATTATGAGATTCAGATTTGACTATTTCTTTGTTTGACGCGGTCAAACTTGTAATATTCAATCAGTGGCATTTAAAAAAGGAAAAGAAAAGTGGATCGCTGATTGAAGCACTTTTTTATTTTTTTATTAATTTTTTGACTATTCAACGAAGTTTTGTGTGCTTTTCTTTATCCTTCCCAAAATGCTCTTATGAATATTGCATAGTGTAATTAAGGGGAAGTTCTTTATTTGAATGAAATCCCTTGAATTAATATGATGGGATAAAGTGTGTATCTAATATTATAAAGTATTTTAACTGAAGCACTTAGCATCCCAAAGTAATTTATGATGCAATGTTGCCTTTAAAATATTTTGAAGTGCTATGTTACTCTTAAAAGTATTTTTTCTTTTAGAAGCAATTTTGCCCTTGTTAACTCCCAAAATTCCATTCAGTTAACATTTACCAAACACTATAAAATATTTTTTTTCAGTATCACTCAGCATCCCAAGGTAATTTTTTGGTGCAATTTTACTTTTATAAGAACATACATTTAATGTTATAACTATAGTTGAAAATGCAGGTCAATCAGTAAGTTGTGGCCTAGCTCGTCTTAACTCAAAGGCCAGACAGTACTGGTTGGAAAGCTGCACCCAAACAGAATGACATAATGTCAATCTGAGCCCTTGAAGCCAACTCATGTTATCCAAAGTACCTGAATATGAAAACAGTGACACTTACAACAAATCAATGTTTATTAATCACATGTAAAGTCCTAATAGCAAATACATCACATTCAAATTTCAAAGAAGCCATGACAGCACATGACAGACAATTCACAACAAAAGCTGCATACATATAACACACACACACGAAGCTCAACAGAATCAATCATGAAGAAGGAGGAGGAACATTGACTTGATCAACAAAAGCTTGGAAGTGAGGATCATTGAGCCAAAGAGTTGCAAGATAAACATGAGAAGTGGAGAGCCTATGAACTGATTCAACTTCCCATAACATAGCTTCTGCTTTCTCTGCACTCAGAATGCAATCCAAAGGCTTGTCTCCATCTTCTGCTCCAAACCTGGCCTTGTCCCATTGCTTGCACAGCATGTGAGTCAGATAATGCAGAGGCTGTCCGTACGAGTGCTCTAGTGTTTTGGCCAATCCCTGCCAGTTCACTACCACTAGATTTGAGAGACGAGCTCTTGGAATTGCACTCCTCTTCATGCTCTTCTGGTATTCTCTTGCCTTCTCCAATATTGCTTCTGCATCTTCACACACAAAGATGACATTATTGAAACTGCACTGGTGTGTGAATCAAGAAATCTGATAATGGATAAATCTACGTTGAGGAAAGCATATAAAAGGCTAGCCAACAAAGGATAGTTGAGTTTGTAAGAAGTTGGTTGCTTCGTAAGCCATAAAGTTGTGAATTTAAATCTTATTAATGATGTGAAGATATATTTTATAGGTGGTATATAAGTATCTCTATAGATGCTCTAAATACATTTATGTATTTTGATTTTACCGATCTAAACTTTTAATGTATTAAATAAAAATATGTAAAAGATGCATGATCTTGCTGTCTTATTTTGAGGCAATATATTCTATTAAATTTATTTTCATACTTCCTCTCAAAAAAATTGTATCTCATATGATTTTGGAATAAATAATCCACAAGTTATTAAGATTTATTTTAATTTTGAATCGAATCCTTATAGTTTATTTTATTTGAATTAAGCCCTTACAATATAGGTAATCATCCTTAAGCCGTTTGGTACGAGGAATTTGTATGAGAAGGGAGAGCAAATTTTTTGATATGAACTTAGAAAAATTAAAGAAAAGGGGTTATAAAATTTTAATGAAGATAAGGTGTAAGATAAAAAAGTAAAAAAAAAAAATTGATTAAAAATTTTGAAACCCACTTCTCTAATTTTTTAAATCCAACTTAAAATTTTTTTTCCCTCCCCTCATGCTAAACAGACCTAAAAAAAACCATTAATTTTAGATGATAGAATTTCCTTCATTTCATTTAACACCGTTTTAAACACTCATGCGTTTCTATAAATACAATTTTAAAGGGATATAAATTAAAATTTCCATATCAAATAATAAGATTATATCAATTCATACAAAATAAATTATAGGGAACTAATTTAAAATCTAGATAAACTATAAAAGACATTTTGACTAATTTTCCCTAGGATTTATTAAGCTATCAAGCATATAACATTATTGACTAATTCACGTCTAAGTATTATTAAGCCTTAATTAATCAAATCGTAGTTGTTATGAGTTTCATGTTAAAAAACTTCACAAGTAAAATGCAATTTATAAATTTAAGAAATTTTCACTCCCAATAAACATTTTTTTTTAGATTAAGCTCTCTTTTTTTTTGTAATTACTATAAAGTCTCATATAAAAGAATTAATATCATAAAGGTCACAATAACAACTCAAGCAGATACCATTGACAACTCAAGTAACTTTTATTAACAACTTCTTGGGACCTTTCTAATATTAATTCTGTTACATGGGACTTTATACTAATTCCCTCTTTTTTTTTAACTTATATTCATAACATACTTATGTGGGTGTGTTTTTCCCCATCTACAATAATCAAACGCAAGGCATAACTTAAAACACATAATATGCTCTTTTTACTTGGCTCTCAAATGTCATTTGTTGGTGGAAGTGTCTTATACCACATCTATATGTATCTCCGTGTGTGTCTATATATATATATATATATATGTAGATGGGCAGGCATTAACAATATAAAACTATGTAGGAATTGAACTCTCAAGATCCCACGATCCCACTTACAAAAGAAAAGACTTTTACGTTAGTAAACAATAAGAGTGTTGTCGTATTCTATTTCTTTGATTGCATTAAAAATGTTTCAACTTCAAGATCCTTTTTCTTCATAGAGTACAACATGTTACAAGAAAGTTGGGAATGTTCATTTTCTTCCCCTTTGTTTTTCTTTTTATGAGATCCATTTATGGTGAGTATCCTATTTAAATATGCAAATACTTTTCCTTTCTTTTCAAAATTAACGAAAAATTAAAATTTTTTAAGAATGAAATATCTTGATCCTCTTCCTTTGAGTAACCACAAGGAGTAAATGAAAAGGCAATTTTGAATGGACTCACATGGTCTTTATCTCTGCAATTAACATATGTTCAATGCAATTATCACATAGATCCCAAAGCCTTATATCATATATATGACATTCTGTAATTGCAAGCCTTAAATTTTTAGGTTACAAATAATTTTATATCTTATTCGTTCTTTTAAATCCTTAAATTCAACTCATCAAACTTTTTAAATATTAGAAATAAAGTGAAACATTGCAAACATTTTTTAATTTTAAAATAAATGTATGGGTATCTAATAATATTCCTGAAACCCAAGTCAATTATTGAAATAATCCGTGGTTTGAATGAGAAGACTGATTCACCGATTCACTGGTTTAACTGATCAATTCCAATTGAATTTTAACACCATCATGACGAGGGTATAATTTCTTAAATCTTAGGGATATATATTGTGTTATAGAGTTTGATGGTGAGCGAGGAAGTGTATCTAAATCCAATTCATCATATAAACTCTATTTTCAAGACACAGTGCTTTCCCCAAAATAAATCATTTATGGAAAAAAAAAAAAAGAATCTCGTCCTCTTATTAGTGAGATCAAATCACACTAATAAACATACAATATGGAAATCATGAATCAAAAAATTAAATCCAACACTAACAAATAAAAAAATGGCTACAGAATCATTGACATTTCTCAAGGATATATATATATATATATAAATTCAAACCTGGATCAACATTTGGTCTTGTAGGTTCAATAATTCTCTCACCAAGTTGTTCTCCAAACTTCAACTTTTCTTTGCCTTTCTTCTTAGATCTAGTGATGCTCTTGGGCTTCCGATTATATGTGACTCGTATTTGAGCCATACGATGATTGTAAACATCATTGTCAGATTCTGTCTCTGAATCTTGCACCAGCATATGTTTGTAGCTCAGGGGACGATCATGTTTCAACATCTCGATCTTGCCCTTCAATTTTGTTTTTTGTTTTGGCTTCAAAATGTAATGAAATAGCCTTATATATATATATATGTTTGTGTGTGTGTGTGTAATGTAAGGATTTATGAAGGATCTTACAGTATCTAACAAAATAAATACGCACTTTATAAATCTTTGGCATTACTTTTTTCCCTTTAATTGGCATAATGTGTTAATGAATGTAAATCTTTTTTAAACAACTGTTCGTGAATGTAAATCATACTTAAATATTTGGATCCTGTTTAGTCCACCACATTATATATATTCAATCAAATTGTGAGTGAGTGTGTGTGTGTGTGTGTGTGTGTGTGTGAGAGAGAGAGAGAGAGAGAGAGAGAGAGAGAGAGAGAGAGAGAGAGAGAGAGAGAGAGAGGGAGGGAGACTTGTATTTTTAGTCTTCTTAACTTTACATAAGATTTCACTTTAATCCCTTGATTTTATAAAGGGTCTTCTCAGTTCTTTAAACCCAATAATATAGTTATCAAAATGCTGACACATTTGAAATGTTAATCCTTCATAAAGTTGCTCTCAAATAACCTCTTTAATTCATCTTATGTGTTCCTGAATCACATGATAAGATTACCTTCTATCAAAAATTAAATATTTAGATGTATTATTAGTCAAAAGATTGTGTTCAAAGACTTTATTAAATGTTCTATTCGGTCTTCCCCTGTCCCTTTTTTAAGAAAACTCTATCATCCCATTTATCATCCTTTGATACCCCATTATTTGTATATATCCAAACCAATTTTCTAACATTTTTTTAATAGGTGTTATGTATAGATATAATCATTTCAAATCTTTTTTTTCCCTTAGGCCATCAATCTTTATCTTAAAAGAGAAAAATAAAAGGAAAGGAAGCAATTAGATTCAAAAATGTGTTTAATATAAGTTAACGAGAATCCTATTGCATTTGGTTCTTTTATGAAATATTTTTAAGAGAATCACATATGCAGAATTTATTAGAAAATCATGAAATATTCATAATTGCGACCAATGCAATCACCGTAAATTTTTTTTTTAAGTACATTTTTTTTTATAGGAAATCTTGTTGAGTCATTGTTCAGTAGTAAATTGAGCATTATTCCTGAAGAATTAATTTAATGTTCGTAATTTTGATGTGCGATGCTTATGGCAAAACTTTTTTAATTAATATATTCGTGATAGGTTCTTTAACCGGAGGGTGCAATGCAGTATGGGCCGGGCCTCATATGGGCCCACGAAAACTTTGGGAACCAAGTAAATATGTTTTCATACACTATTACTAAAATGCCCTTCTCTGTTTTTTTTTTTTTGAAAAAAATAAGGATATTAGTAATGGTGTTTGAAAACATATTTATTTATTCAAAAAAACATATTTATATTTATGGGGCTTGAGACTTGAAAGCTATTTAAGCATTTGTGTTGTATTTAGATTTTTTGGTTAAACTACAAATTTACTTTGAAAGTTTTTTTTTGTTTAATGTCATTGTAACAATTTTACCTACCTTCATTAAAAAGCTAATGTTGACCTTTAAAAATTGAATATGATCATCATCATTTTTAATAGAAATAAGCAACATTGCTCCATTATAATACTTTGGGTCCAACTTTAAACTTCAAAAAAATTACAATGTTACTTTAATCCTAAATAAGAATTTCTAAACCAAATTTACACCTGAACTTAAGTTTTTTTTGTACATGATCAAAGTAATTTTTCATAAAAAAATTAGCTTCGCCATATCAGTGTTTTTCTTTTAATAGCCCTACTTATCATTCATTAGTCAAAATCAGTCTAAAATTAGTGAGAAAAAATTGCCAAGGCATGTATTATCTCTTGACATAAATTGAGAATTATAGATATTTTTTGTCGCTCCTTTATTATCCAACCCAACGACTTACCTAATTTCACTACCAACCCATTAAATAATAGGGCATTCGAAAGCGAATACATCGCTAACTATTTAAACGCTCCTTGTCTTGTTTCACTGTTTCAGACACTAAATCTCCGTTTTAATTTCTTCTAACATTAAACAAATTTGGTTAATTACCATTTTTACATACATGGTTTTGAATTCTGACCTTTATTTTAAACACCAAAAATAAGAGGGCAATAAAAAAAAAGAAAAAAGAAAAAGGCAATGGCCATGGAAAGCCTTATTCTTAGCTCGTTTCTTTTTCTCTGCTTGATCGCCACCGTGAATGCCATCGGCGTCAACTATGGCACCCTCGGAGACAACCTGCCGCCACCGGCAACCGTCGCGAATTTTCTCAAGACGAAGACCACAATTGACGCCGTTAAGCTCTTCGACGTGAATCCAGATTTCATACAAGCTTTCGCTAACACGGGGATCACCGTCGCCGTCACTGCCCCTAACGGCGACATTGTATCCCTCGCCGATGTGAATTTCGCACGCCAATGGGTCGTCAACAAAATCAAACCTTTTCACCCAGCAACGAAGATCAATTACATTCTTGTGGGCAGCGAAGTGCTTCATTGGGGAGACCAAAGCATGTTACAGAACCTCGTACCTGCCATGAAATCCCTTCATAATGCCCTTCAAGCTGAGGGAATTACTGATATAATGGTAAGT
>QFDD01002896.1:0-24750 GCA_006871305.1 Vachellia collinsii | reverse complement strand
CAAATTTGCCATTCTTCGATCCGACTCATCTGTCATGGGATGCAACCTGTATTGTGATCGACATTTAAAAACACGGAAGCTCCCCGGTATGAACAGAAACAAAAAACAAAACAGAAAAGGAACAGAAAAGACAGCACGCAGGAAGGAGAAAATAAAGTTTCATAGCTCATAAAGCTCCATTATTCATCTTTATCTTTTGGGTTATATCCTTTCCTTCTGCTTTATCTCATCACTTCCATACGCTGCCCCTCCTTATATTCGTACGCAAATAATTTAGATAGATATTATGTATACATACACCAAATATATATTTATTCAAAGTTATTCCCCTAAGTAGAGGAGGCCCAGTCCTTCTCTCTCTGACTCTATTCATCAGCCATCGTTTGCTGCCAAAGTTATTTGTCAAAGTAACTGTATAAAACGTGACAGAAGGAGGTGGGTTCACAGTATTACACACACACACACATATATATGGCTACAAGTCAGTGGAACTGTTGGATTATGGATTTGCCTCATGCTTTGTGATTAGTTTCTTTGTGCACAAACAGGGAAAGGAAAAAGAAAGGAAGAGAGAAGCAAAACCTACATAATGCGTCCTCATAACGAGGAATCCCACGTGAGGAGGAAGGATATACATTGTTATAAAAGGGGGATGTCTCATCAGCCTATCACTGAGTAAACAGTACAGAGGCGATATAGATAGATAGATAATTACTATTTTCATTGTTGTATACACAAATGGACAAATGTTAATTTCCGTTGCTTGCTATTTCCAGTCCCTTTAGCGTCATGGTTCACTAAACCTTTACTACTTCCCCCACTTTTCTTCCCTTTGACTTAATCTTTACGTAATCACAGCGTTTACAGCCACTTTGCATGATTTTGACCTCTTAATTCATTTCGAACTTCTACTCCTTCTATCGTCCATCCCACCCCACAAAATACGCTTCCTCCTAAACGCCTACGGGGTAATTCACCCCTTTGCCCTTTTTTCATCATCCATCAATTTATGAAAGAATCAATGTACACAAAACAATTAATGGAGGTTACGCCTAACACAACACAAGATGCTAATATCTTACACCAACCATGATGACTTAAAATTTGAATATTCCCTAAAAAGAGTGCATATATATTTAATACTCGACAATACATTATACAGTATCATTTCTAATAGAATGATAATTGTACCTATAAAAAAAATTAATATGTACAATTTAATGTTAATCACATCACTTGATTCATTTGTGGCCGTATTGACAACTTTATATAGATGAATGAATTCAACTAAAATTTTAGGATTACTCTCAATAAATTCTCTTTTCTTGGCTAGAGGTGGCTGTTTATTTAATTAAGTATAATTAATTTGAGAATATCAGATGAAAATGGAATTCAGGGAATAATATTAATGTTTTAGATAACAAATCTTATGTGCAAGAGTTCCGAGAGAAGGTTTAACATTACAATTAATCAAAGTGGCTAAAGTAATATATATTAATTAGCTACTCGAATAAAAACGATACAATTTCAGGTCAAAAAAATAAAAATGATACAAAATTTGTACATGTTCAAACCTTGTTTCCATTCATACTGGGGGCAACACTTGTATGAGAAAATAGTGTGTCCCCCATCTATTGATCAATATAGAGGGGCCAATATATACTGTTGTATCGTACAATTTCAGAATAGGTGAGAGGACCACTGTTTCTCAGTTCAAAAACTTGTGTGAATATCTATAAACACTTTTATAAAGAAAATTTTAATTAGCAGAAGCCACCCTCTTACAGAATAGCATATTTTTTGTGGTACATAAGAAGCGAAAAGGAGAAACGTCGAAAAGAAGAGTAAAGGAACTCTCCCTAAAGAGGAGGCGTCACATTGGAGGTAGACACACTGTCCCTGAGAAACAAAAACATAGGCTTTTTTGAAAGCACAAATAATTGGCCAAATCTTAAAATTACCGAGGAGATATCTGTATTTACATGTAAACTAAATTCTCTTCTCCCTCCGTTAGTTGGTAATCTTTAACATTTGCAGCATTGAAAGGTTGTTCCTAAGTATAAAGTATAATTAACTAATTTATGGAGGTTAGCGAAAAGTTGATTAAGTTAATTTGTTGTCATTATTATGTAAATTAAACGTGGGAGATAAAATGAGCAAAAAAGACTATGAAATTAATAAGGGTAACGTGGAAAATAATATTAGATAAAATGGATCAATAATAAAGTTAATGTTTTGTGTTTAGAATCAAAATACATCTTTTAACTAGGTAATACTGTATTTAAAACGTAAAAGAAGTAAACTAGAAAACCTATGGTAACAGGAAAGGGCTCTGACTGTTTAATCCCGAAATCTCGAGCATAACTAACAACATCTGAAAAAACAAAAAAAAAAACCTCAAAAACCATGACTACCTTTCACATATGTGCTCTTGGAATGACACAAAATTGTAACCAAGTGAACCGGCCCATTGTGTAAAAAACAAAAAACTCTTTCACATGACGCCATTGTAGTAATTAAAAGCTCCCCCCGCCCCCCCTCTCATTTCTAAACATTCCAAGTATTAATATCTCGCCCCCCTCGTCCGCTACACAAGGCCAGAATGGTTAGGGAGATGGGTCACTCCTACCCACTCATTCTCTCAATCATCACTCTTCATCTTTGCCCACTCTCTTCTTCTTTGTCTCTCACCCACACGCGCACATTCATTCTCCATCAAATTAAATCAACTAAATCCTTATTTCCCTTCATCATGAACCAAATGCCATTTAACCCCACTTCACTTCCGTTCACTGGTTTTTGCCCGACCAGACTAGTCCCATCCTCGCCTTTGAGATTTTTGTCACTTCTCTCTTTCTCTCTCCTCATTAAATAAAGTTCCTCTCTTTTCCCCCTCATTAAAGAATAATTTTCCCCTTGTATTTATATTTGTATTTGTTCTGCGTCTTCTCTGTAAATTCTTCATCCTGCTCACTTTTCTTTGGGGAAGGGAATTCTCTCCCCCGTGATCTGCCTATAAATCTACTAAGCAGCTCATCACATACACGCGTAGAGGACGACAACGTCACACAATTAAAAAAGAAAAAAAATGTCAATGGATATGATGGCAACCGAACGTGTTTGTTATGTTCACTGCAACTTCTGCAACACCATCCTAGCGGTACACACCCCTGAATTTCTGTTCATCTCTTTCTTTTCCTTATTTATCTTAAGCTTTTCCCTTTGCTTTGCCGTTCATCAGTTAATTTGGCAATCCAGATTTTATACCTTTCCTTTACATCGAGATCGCCAGAGAGAGACCAAGTGAATAAAGGAAAAGCTGTTAGCTGCTTTGAGGGGTACCCAAATTTATAAAAAGCTAAATTCATCGGCTCAGCAGACCTGAGATATGATGATCAGAATGCTTATAATTATGAATGGATGAAAAATATTCAACTTTTGCAACGCAACTGTTACCCCAATTTTTATACAAAGCAAAGCCTGTTGTGTGCTGTTGTGCTTCACTTTCCCCTTGGAATTCGAATCCATCACTCATGTCACTTTCTTGGATACTACCATGAAGTTTAATTTAGACCAAAGAATTCTATTCCTTTCTTATATTTTATGTTAAACTGGTTTTTTGTACTTTGGTTCATGAGCTCAGATATAATGCCAAGAACTTCATCTGGGGAGGGACTTTGGTTCAAGGGAGGTCATACATTATATACAGTCCCAGTGGCCAGAAGAATATCATTATTTGTGGGTCTTTCATTGAAGAAGAAAGCAATTCCAATATTATCATATCTATTAATATAATAATAAATGCATACACAAGCAGAAGCCACCGGAAATTTGATTGCTAGGGCTACCCTCATGTGCTAGGGTTCTTCCATTAATATGGAAGCATTTCAGCCTCCCTAACCCTCTTTTATTTAATTTGCAGAAGCATAAAGCATCATATGTGAGATCTCAGTCATATATTGCAAAGCCCATAGCTTCGCTGCTTTAGTTTATCAGTTTTTTTAAAAAAAATAAAAAAATCTGTTGTACTTGTGTTTACGCTCAGCTCACAGATTGGAATCCGTATACAAATCCATGTGATGACATGCAGTACATGATTTCTCTCTCCTCAGTCCATTTCGTTCCTTTGTGTTATGAGCCATCGATTGGGTGGTAGGGGTGGGTAATAAGTATTTCTGTTGGTCATGATTTGCCAGTGAAGCATCTCTTTTTCAATGATCATATCAAAGATTTTTCTCAGTTTCAGTATTGTTGCTTCCTTTAAGTACAGAGGGCAGTGTTTGGCTTTCTTTCTACAAAGCCAGTCATTCCCGGCCAAACCAGAATATGCTTTTCTTTAATCGCTCCTTTCGACTTAAGATCTCTGATGATGAGATTACCCCCTTTTGAGAAAGAATCCTCTTTCTTCCTTCCTCTCCCTCCACAAAAATTGCAGACCTCGATCAAATCACTGCAAAAAGAGCATTGAAAGATTAATCTGGCTTCACCTTCACCATCATCCTAGCGCTTCTTTATTCATAGCTATATCCAGCTATGTGTTCTTGAAAGCCGTGATGGAGCTAGTGTGGTTAATGTTGTTCGTCGGGGCCTTTATGGTATCTGATCCAGTCATGTGTCATTTTCACCTCTTTCTCTTTCCTCCTCGCTATGAGCTTACAATTTCTATCTTTTATCATCTTGCCTTGCAGTGTCAGCCAAAAAAGTCATGCGTATCCAGAACAAGGTGACATTATATTGTGTGAGAGTGCTCGCTTTTAATTTACCCATGTCAGGCCCTGATGACCTTGCTCCTAATTAACATGTACACATTGAATTCCCTCTGACTACTGAGCTGGTTAGCTAGCACGACATAGGCGCCCCCCATAAAAAAATAGGCCTCGCGCTGTAAAAGACAAAACCTCACTTCCCTCTCATGCTTTTTCCTTCTGTTTTTTTCTCCTTCCACACTTTGATTTATAATTCATCGGCCTGTTGCAATATTGCTGGTTCCTGCAAGACGCTTGTGTGAAAGCTTTTTTATTTCTCCTGGTAAACATTTCAACCATCATAATCTGATCGCTCATGTCTTGATATATCTGCTTTGGTAATTAATGATTTCAAATTAACAAATGATGTAATTTAAATTGAATAACTGTAATTATCACTATCTAGCTAGAAGAAATGTCAATGATAAAAGGTTTTTGTAGAATTTCATTTCTTAATAAATGTTTGATGGGACTGGATGATATATGACAGAAGTTCTTGATATATACTCTTCTTCTGTGTGTCATGCATTTCAGAAATAGAGAAACTGTACGTTGTGGGTTTCTAATTATACATTGGAGGCGATAACTTTGTTTGCGTTTTGTATTGATAAAAAATGGGTATGTAATTTGGCAGGTAAGTGTTCCATGCAGCACTTTCCTTACCATAGTGACGGTTCGATGTGGGCATTGTGCTAATTTACTGTCAGTCAACATGGGAGCATCTCTCCAAACATTCCCTCCTCAAGAGAACCAGGTATTAATTTCACCGCTTCCTTCCTTCTCGATCGTCTGAGTGTGCGCATATATATACATATGAGATTGTTTCTTCATTGATGCCTTCACTTCCATCGATTCAAACTCCTTATGCTAAATGCTCAGCCCCAGCTAGACTTGGTATATTTTTGTTCAATTGGATATTGCTAAGGTTTGGTTGTTAGTTACAGAAACAGCACCAGAGCTTTGAAGAATCAAGCAGCAGAGAAGTGGGATCATCTTCAAAATGCAGTAAGTTTGCTGCATTTGAGTCTGCAGAGCATGAACATAGGATTCCTCCCATTCGTCGTAAGTGACCCTTACAAGCGCTCTCTCCTTTGAACTTAGCTTTTGGGATCTCATGATTATTGATGTCTGGAATTATAACTTCTGTGTCGAAGTTTAAATTATCAATATTTAATGTGAACTTCTAGCTTGTAATACACTCAAAGAGGTTAAAACCAAAAAAGGAAAAACTCAGATGGAAATGCAATACACAACTGGCAGAAGTTAACATATGAGCAAGCATAACGACCTCATCGTTGAGGAGGCCACTGAGTTTTTCATAAGAGTGGTCATTCATCTCTGAGTATCAAACTTCTCTTTTTACTACAGTACCTGTATTGGGAACCCTATTTTAATATATTTTTCTTCAATTATTTGGCCTCCTCTTAGATGGTGACCTTACGTAACAAAATTGACCCATCCTTTTTAATTGATAGAGCGGTGCTGTGCCCTATAACATATCATATGCGAGCTTATCTGAATTCATTTTTTTTCAGTTAATATGTAACGGCTCGGGTAAAGTGATCATATAGTCCAATCTTTATCATAGAGCTGGTCAGAAATGGCCTGGACAATTACGACAAATAAAGTTTGATAAATAGCAAGCTACCCTTAGATATGTGCTGCGAGTGGTCTGAATCACTTTCACACAAGTCGAGACAAAATTCCTCTCATATGTTTATTTTGGACTGCATATAATCACAAGCTAATCCAAACAAGCTCACAATTATATAATATATGAAATGCCAATGATTATCAAATGAATCGTCTTGGGAACACAGTTTTCAATTACCAGTTCCGCTACTTGCGTCAATTCATCTATAATGTGTGTATGCATGATTCTCTCCCCTATATATGCTGGTAACAAATCTCGATCCTATAAGTGAGAAAAGTCATATATTTGGCTAATTTTTATTGTTCATGGTCATGACTGCCATAACTATCTATATATGCAATAAATGTTCAGTTTAATAGTTCTGAATTAAAATAAACTCATTAGTACAAATTGCAGCCCCTGAGAAGAGACAACGAGTTCCTTCTGCATATAACAAGTTCATTAAGTAAGTAATTATTATAAGATTTCTGATTATCGTTTCAATAACATTTATTTTGTAATGTTATTTACGATCTTATTCGACTTGTATAACAATTTGTGTCACATTTTGAAGGGAGGAAATCCAAAGGATTAAGGCTAGTAATCCAGATATCAGCCACAGGGAAGCGTTTAGCACAGCGGCCAAAAACGTGAGTTCTAACTTAATTGATAGCTAGCTGCTTCCAATTTTCCCCCCTATACAACTTTTATGAGACCACAAATTCCATTTTTACGCTTACTATATGGTGAAATTGTTTGCTAGATTAATCATCAGTGATATAATTTAGAGTCCCGCGCGAATTTATTAACTTCGTAGACACTTGTTTTTCACATGTCAAAATTGCAGAATAACCTAGATATGGAAGTTGCCTCTCTGTGTGTATGAGAATTGAAAGAGCAAGAGATTATTAGTTTTTGTCTGCTTTTTTTTTTTTTTTTGTTGCTCTTGGCAAGTTAAAAGAAGACAACTCCGTCTACGTAAATTCTTTGGGGAATGTGTCAGTTCAAAATCCCAGGCATTAAAGAAACTTCCATATACCCATGACTAAGGCTAATTATTCCTCATTGATTACCGATAATATGGACAAAAATGCTTGTAGGGCTGAGATATTACAAGGCCATAGCCTGCGGATAGGAAGGCCATAGCTTGCGGATAGGCTATATATCAAGATGAGAAGCCAACTAACAAATTTCTCAAAAAAAAAAAAAAAAAGCAAGTTGGCCAAAAGAAGGCAATATATTATCACCGAACGTTGTAATAAAGATATGATCAAATGATATATGTGGACATATCATTTGGAGTTGGTCAAAAGGGTTACTGGAAAACAGTACTATATTATTTGATGTGATCAATAGGTAAAAAGCCATCAAACCTAAATTTAACTCAATTAATTACACCCTGTTGCTTTTTTCAATCTTTTTTCTTTTACATTTAATATAATATGTCGCTTTACTATGGTGATATTCGTGATTCCTTTCAGTTATTAAATTATTTTTTTTATTTGAATTTCAATTATCCGTTTGAATAACTCTGTTTCTGTCTTTCCAAAGGATACCTTATATCGTGTTTCCCCCAGTCTTTTTTATCTTTGACGGAATTTCATAAAAAAAAAGTTTATCGCTTAATTTTTGCAGCAAATATTTACCATCCTTTTTACTGGCCAAGCACTCCAGTAACCTGCAGCAAAACAATAATGCATCTAAGAATTTGATCTTCTGAATGAAATCAAAGCCAAAATATAGAAAATGCTCCATGAATCGTGTTTCCATATTGATGCAAGATTGTGTATTATATAGTCATGAGTCAAGTCAACTTCCTATAAGTCATATTATATATATATATATATATATCTTAAACTATACATAGTAAATAATATGTGAAATATGTTTTATATGATCGGATAAATGTGTGATTTCTGTATTAAAAAACATGTGTGATTTCATTACATGCTTTCCTTTTCTCATATTAAGCATAAAATCGGAGACAAGTTTGAACTTAATAAGAAAAATGATATTCAAACTAAGCTTTAATTAAATCTATATATGACTGGTTGACATTCATGTTGTAAATTTGAATAGAGGAGTGGCATCAAAACTAAGTAATGATCGAGGTGTATGCCATGGTTTGTATCACAGTATGGTTGTGCATCACACACACACACACCCCTAGTATCCTATATTAATTATTTTAATGTGTTGTTCTTGTGGGATTGTGTGGAATAACACATCATGTAGTGGGCACATTTTCCTCATATTCACTTTGGATTAAAGCTGGATGGCAACAAGCAGGCCACGTTGGACCAGGAAGAGGAAACTCAAAAATCCAATGGCCTTTATTGATGATGAGATATCAAAATAGGGAAGCATGTAAGGATCAGCTATAATTTTATATGCTTAACCTGATTCAGTGAAAAGTGGTGATGATGATGAAGTTGGTGAAATTTCCCAGTCATATACATATATATAGACACACAATGGATATGCATGGGAGACTACTCATCTGGAAAAACCTCTTCATGGATGGATCAGACTCACCCATGCCATGAGATATATATATATATATATATATTGCGTTTCCAACTTGTTATGAAACGATTTCTATATATTCTTGTCGTGAATTTATTATATGTTGAACTTAAGCGAGCAATGCGTTCCTGAAACGATTCTTCTCGCGTCAGTAATATGTCCCTTTATTGCATCTTAATAATCTGTAGCCTTTCTGCCAAGTTACATATGAAATTAATTAATTAGTTAAGTCGAATTTAATTTGTTGTTTACACCACACATAATAAATTAATCAAATTAAACACGTGCGTCGTCTCTCACTCACCCCTCATCTCCTCAAACAGTGGCTCGTGCTTTCCAGGTTTCGTTGCACGGAACTGGCCAGCTTCAATTCTCCAATAAGAGTAAAACTAACTAGAAAAGAAAGAATCCTTGCAGAAAAGCTTCTTTAACTTTTGATACGAAATGGCTATGAATTAATCATAATAACGTGACGATTACGACTACTAAGAGAGCAATGATGCAAAACAGTACCGGCGAACACTACAAGCGACAATGATGCAGCCAAAATAAACTTCTTTTATATATATGCTCTACCTTCTGCAAAAGTATTCACTTACAGATATTTTATTCTCCGGACACAAATAATGTTTGCTATAAATAACCTCGGATAAAATTAGAGTCAGATGAAGGAGGAAAGAAGACCATTGTTCTACAAAACTGTTGTCCAACTCAAACTTCGGAGTCTAACAAGCTTTACGTACACATACCAACCGAAAACGCAAAATGCTCAGCGAAGAACGCATGCAAATAACAAATCAGTATTTCAACAGTTGTGTTAATTTGCATGTGCGTGTGTCGACATACATATAAATTAATAAGGAATAACGGGGTTGACGAGGAGCGAGTGGTGGAGAGAAGAGAGTAAAATGGTGAAAAAATATATTATTATGACTATTCATGTAACGTACTGCAAAATGTTGGGTCATTGTGAAGTGACGCATGATGTGGTTGGGCACAGCAATGAGTCGGCGTGGGGTGGCTATAATGAATATTCATAAGGTGAAATTAAAAGGTGAATGTGCATATACAGACACACACACACACACACACACATTGATGCTTCGGTACTGTGTTGTAGATATATATATAGCTAGGGTTATGGTTTGAATCAAATGGGGTCGTGCGTGTGTGTCTGTGTCTGTGATCGTCTTGGATCCTTGACTGGAAGGAGACATGTGAGAGACACATTGCTTCACTTCAGCTACTCAGTACATCTAGTACAACAACATAACATCCTATAACCCCATTTCCCTTCTTTCCTGGCCCATTTTCTAGACCCTCGTTTATTCATTTATTTATTTTTGCCCGATCTAGACCCTCGTTTATAATTTGCCAACTCCTTATTATTATTATTATTATTTATAATTTCATTAATTTAATTTGTAGTTAACATCGTAATAATACATAGAAAGTACCAAATGCTAATATCATTTAAAAATCATTGTATACATACTTAAAATGATTTTAAAATTTTCAGAAAATAAATCATACTGTTTGTTGTAGCTTTTTTAAAGATTTTGTTATAGTTTTTATACGAACTATACTTTTTATAAATATATACCTCTGCAGTGCTTCAGTAACATAAAATAAAAAAAAAATTGAATCCGAAAATAGGAAGTGGGGAAGGAGAGAGGATAAGGAAGGGCTTGTGATTTGTCAGGAGGGAAGAGGATAAAAAAGCGCAGAATCTGAAATGTTAAATCAAACAGGTAGGGTTGGCTCATCTTCATGTGTGGTTGTGACTGTGGAGTTCTGGTTCTTTGTCCTCTTCGATGCTGATACATCACATGTGTCACTTCTTCCCTTTTGTTTTTTGGTCTTTATTCCCTTCCCAAATCAACACAACCAATTAATTAATTAGTGATTATAATGATAATCTCCCTTGGGCTTCCGAACAGTGTCACGTTGCTTCCACTCTAATGGCGCAACAAGAAGCCGGTTGAACCAAAGAGCAGTAAATAAATAGTGTACCAATTACCAAACCAAAGCTTTTTGTATGTGTCGTTTTGATATATAAATGAAATTTGTACGAAAAATTGAGCAGAAGCTTTGAGTGAATGGCATCATCAGAAGCCAACTCCTTCATTCTGACAACTGTACTGCACAACATGTCAGGCTACTCCATGGACGACCGATAGACCCGAAGGTCCAAAGTATTGTTTTGCCTGCAAAAATAATGAAAGTTGGAGAGCAAAATGAATCTCAACAAACTTCTGAATTTATTTATATATATATTTGTGTGTGTGTGTTCAATAATATATATAAACATTGGAAAGGGGAGGGACCTGGAAATTAGTGAGAGTGCGTTGGCCGAGACGAGAGGGGTCACTGTGAGTTCAGTGTTGCTGATGCAGAAGCTCAATGAGATGGGATGAGATGATGCTTAGGTTTCAGTCTCACACTACTACTATTGCTGAACAGAAATTTTTATAGAACGTCCATCTTCAAGTGGAATCTTTCTAGTGGCCCAACCATCTCAGAACAAAACTGGAATGAATTCCCTCAAGACGAATATTGCGTTTTCAAAAGGGCAATAGACACTTTGTTAGTATGAATTATGCCATTGCAAGGTGGGCCAGCAGTGAAAATGTTAAACAATCTTGGCATGATGCGTAAAACACAATCGTATAACATTAAATTATATAGGATCGAGTTTATAAGTTTTAGATAAATTAACGTAGAAAAAATGATAAATTTAAAAAATAAAATAAATTGAAATATTATATTTGAAACTAAGTTTAAGCTTGACATGAAACTGAGGAGCAAACAGCCGGAGAGAATAGGGTGGGAGGGGCAGAGAGAGAGAGAGAGTGCGCGCGCGGGCGCGGGCGCGGGCGCGTGTGAAAATCCAAGTAATGGGGCAATCAAACGTGGGCCTTCCTTCCAAATCTTACATCTAACATGGCAATCCAAGGAATGTGGTCCTTCAACGCACACATGTCCCACATCACCTCACTCTCCTTCCTATATGAAATCCACTCCTGCCCTCAAAACTCAGTTTTCTCCACATCTCCTTCCTTGCCCCCTTATTATTCTCAAGAAATAATAATAATAATAATGGTAGTAGAAGTAATAATGCTGTCTGCAATTATTATTTGTTTTCACCAGTAGCTTCCCATGAATTATTGCATCGTTCTTTCTTTTTTTAAACTTATTGCAGCGACGACTCATCCACTAGTTCAAAATCCAACCCCTGCTTCAGCAGACTTTATTGAAGCCTTTGAGATCCTCTCAACCTAACAAGACAATTGGACTTTGCTTTCTCTGTTACTGCATGCATGCATCCATACATACATGCATGCATGCATGCATGCATGACACCGGTACCGCTATATTACTTATAGCCAACAAGAAATTCAGAAGCATATGAACAAAACAGTACATGACGATACATCTGCTTCACATGACTCCTTAACGGTCAATGCACGTAGACTTGAAAAAAGCAAATAATTTGCCTTCTCATGGCAACTGTGTTTTTTTTATTAAGTACATATACTTTCTTATTAAAAATAATTTTGTTTAAAACGTTAAATCTGAGCATATTTTCTAATAACAATTTAAACATTAATTTGATATGTTATGAGAAGTTAATTGTTTTTGTTTAACCCAATCCTCCTCAATATCATGGTTTACGGTTTCGGTTGACCTCAATTTCTCTAGTTTCTTATCCACAGCCGGACCTACTGAAAGAGCCAGATCTTCACATGTTATCATGAACATGTGCTGATTCCTATTCCCTGAGTTTTATGGGCATGATTTCAAACGTTTGTACATGAATGATTTCCATCATATCCAACACCCATATGTTCAAGGCCCTGATCCCTGACATCACTCTTACTCTGGTTCCGCAAAACCAACTTAGGATCCTGCCTCTGACCCTGAAAATAGGATCTTGAAGCATCCCCTTCTTTCCCTGCACTACAAGCAACCAATACTTCCCCTAACCATACAAAGTCCGGAAACAAAGGATGTGACTATTGATATGATAAAAAATTGCCTTCCCACGGAATAGATTTTGGCGGAGCCAAAAACAGAAGAACTATCTCGGCTGGGCAAAGTAAAATATACGGAAGAGCGACAAACAGTAGTTAGAGCCAGTGAAAGGATTCTATACCTGTTACGTGAAACTGTGTATTTGAATCTAATCAAAACAAAGCGCTAGATCTTTTGTTTGACGTGACCATTGAATGGGAGATATTTAAAAAAAAAAAATTTGAAAATCGTGATTCAATTTCTTATTGCTCCCAAAACTGCGTGTTCAATTCATAATTCTTAGCATGCTATTGGCTTCAATTGTGGCATCCAATATTATCAGCAGATTCCAAGACGCAATCACCCATTCCTTAACTGGCAAATTTACAGGTTCATGAAATAACGCGGAAATTGTATATTTGATTGCCTTGTTTTACAGCTTGCAAGGTTCTTCAGAGGTGATATACAGAAGCAAAGCATAACAAAAGCCTCGAAAATAAATTAACGTACGCAAAGTTGAAGCAGCACCCTATATGACTCCTGCGGAAGACAGTGAACACTCAGGTGTCGGACAATGAAGATCCCAAACCGATTTTGAAACCGAAGGTGACACAAGTTAACTGCTCATTCTTCTCATCCTCCATCATCATCTTCAGTACATAAGAGCCCTACAAAAATTATATCCAGCGACAACATCAGTACCTCATAATTTAATCAAATAATATCAAGCAAGAGTGTAGTCAAATTATATATCACCAGAGAAGATAACATCAGTAACTGTACATAATTTATATTTTGAGATAGATTTTCTAAAACTTAACTTGAGAGTAAGGATGCATAAAACTAAATCAACAAAGTATACTGCTAAACAAACAAAATCAGAAAAAAATGGAAGATAAAATCACTTTGAGACATAATCCTGTACATTTGGACACTTGTTAACATATTATGTGGTCGCAGAAATTCACTGATGTGAAGAAAAAAGAGGCCAAGATCGTGATAGTATCAGTGTCCTAAAGAATGCTGAATATTATCTTAAAGGTCATGCCACCAGAAAAACTGGGTGACCCAATCTTGTCATTGTAATCCAATAATTTAGGACGCTATCTTAAAGGTCAAGCCAAAATGAAAACAGGGTGAGCCTAGCTATGCCATTGTAATCCAACAATTTAGCATGAGTCAAACTTCTAGCCACAAAATATTATGAGAGCCAAATGCAGACAACTTTATCAAAGGGGTTAATAAAACAATATGAACAACAGGATTCAACTAATTTCTTGAACGAGAAAGGGGGGAAAAGATCAACTAAAGCCAGACATACAAACCAAACTAAGACAAGTGAGGGCAAAAATTAGTTAGCAAAGGTGCAATGACCATGTTTGCCAGTCAAGAAAATGTGCAAGCTGACCTTTACTTGATTGCTTAAAGTGGACCTCCGAGGTTCCAAATCCAAAGTCAGACAAAAAGAAAGGTCCATTTATTCAAAGGGCAATATTCCCATAGATCCAAACGCCCAGTTGAATAGCACTCCAGCATATTACCAATTGGGTTGGCATGGTTTTGAGTCTTTTGACTTTAGACAGAAGTGATACATGATCTAACAGATAAATACAGTGATGGCTCTTCTTTTTTGATATTTTTATTAAAGAAAAAGATTGTATGAAACAAGGAAAGAGAAGGGGAAAAAGAATTTCAATCTACTTTTACAAGTAATAATGAGGAGACAAATTTGCTCTTCAATAATTAATGACGTTTATGTTGCAATGATTTTGCCATTAAGAGCCTAGAGGGGAAGATGCCACGGAAAGGGAAAAGTTGAATATGTCTGATAAAGTTGGCAAAGTTTTAATGCCTTTTTAAGTAAATCTTAAATGTCAGCATGGATGTCAATGTCAGGAAGCTTCTCAGATCAACAAAAAAAACTAAATACTTGTGATAGATTGATAGTTTCATAATGGCTTCAGCATTGGTAAGAGAATGTATATTAGCTGAAACACACCGGCGGGGTAAATGAAGGTAGTGTTTGACCGTGAGCAAGCACAAAGTCTCCTGCAGTGACAGGACATGATGCTTCCTCACAAAGATCATGAGTTTCTGTATGGACATGCACCCCAAAGTATGAAACTTCAATTACTAACTTTCCGCCAGAAATAGCTTCACCTGATGGAAACATAAATAGCAGTTCCACTTGTTACTATTAAATAACAAAATAGATTAGCAAAGCCACTTTGATACACAAAATGACTTATGATCTCACGAAATAATCAGTAATATTTGTAAGCAAAACCTGAAATTCTAATGCCAACTATATTTTTGAATAAATCATTCTGTTTTTGTG
This sequence comes from Vachellia collinsii, assembly GCA_006871305.1. Taxonomy (NCBI): domain Eukaryota; kingdom Viridiplantae; phylum Streptophyta; class Magnoliopsida; order Fabales; family Fabaceae; genus Vachellia; species Vachellia collinsii. The sequence continues at coordinate 9,494 of QFDD01002896.1, read as the reverse complement.
CAAATAGAGATGAAAGTCAATCCAATTATTTGTGGTCAACCTCTACATCCGCAGATAAGAGCGCAATACCATGCATTTTAAGTGCAATACAAAGACAAACAATGATGGAGATTGGAAGGAGTAAAGACACAAATTTGTAATAAAGATAAAGAATTGCTAAAAGAAGAAGAAGAAGAAAGTGCGAGGTTACCAGTAGCAGCTGAAATCTTAAAGGTAGCCGGTTTTCCCCTAACCACAGGGTTGGGTGATATTTCAACACCTTTCACCTTCACAGCGTAGTCTGCTTTCTTGTCTGCAAAAATTTTGAGCAGAATTATAAACTATCAATTGATCAATTAATATAAAGTTGCCACTGCCTAAACGAAATGCACATAAAGGTGATCAGATGCAGCTGGATAATCTTGCTCACACAGATGACACAATCCCCAAATTTACAAAGCAATTTCGAATGAAAATTATATTTTGCGAAACAGTGATTGATTAAGAAATGAACAATTCGACTAAAATCCCAAGAATTGAAATTTGATAAACAAAGACCCATTGTATCTGGTTGGCTGCTTTAGAAAAAGCGTCAAAAGATAATCAAATAAAACTGTCACTGATTATACGGAAGCAAGCAAAGACGACATCCAGAAAGAAAATTAGAAAACCAAATGACAAGAGAGATTACTGTTATTCTTAAAGATTACACTACAGAATACATCGAACATTACCAAAAAAAAAAAAAAAATACTTACCCTGAACTAGTTCACAAAAATATGTCAACTGAAAAGAGAAAGGTGAACTTACCGCAGTAGTGGACGCTAGTAGCTAGAATCTGAGATGATAAAAGCAATAGGATGCATGAAAGAAGGGAAAGCTTCAGATGAGACGGAACCTCCATGGATCGCCTAGTGTGATAGAAAGGAAGAATTCCGTCCCCTGCGATTTGTGCTTCTCCTTGAGCTTGGGGTCGGATTATTGAATCGGAAGCCTTGGGAAGCATCGACACGCTACCTTGCGAATAATTAAATATTACGAAATTAACGGAAAAGATATCATCGAAGGGCTGACATGCTTTGTTAAATCATGAGTTTTAATCGTGGGAGGAGATAAATAATTTAAGGTAAGTTTAAGAATAGCTTTTTTAAGTAATTTTTAAGAGAAGTTTTATCTCGATCTGTATAAAAGTGTTTTTTAAATGATTAGTAAATAAACCCTTATTCACTCATAAAGTCATAAATCAAAGATCACACACACAGTGTGTTATTCTCCCTTTTTTTGTTGGCAAAAAAAAACAGTTATCCCCCCTTTTTTTCAGACACGTATTGTTACCTCCTGAACCATTTCCTTTTAGTAGAATTTTCTATTGAGAAATTAATTATACAATAAAACATTTCATATGTATGTAACTGAATTTCTATCTGTGTAACTGGGTATATCTCATTTTCTAATTAATTCTCTGATGAAAGATTTTTCCCCAATTTTCCTTTTCTTTTTTTCCAATTGATTCATTTTTTTAATATAGCCTTTATTATTATAGTTGAATCAAATTAACAGGAAATTAACTATTACTGGGGTGTAGAAGTTTTATACTTTACATTCTTGTCAATAAATTTTTAAGAATAAATATATTAATTAATATTGACATTTCACAAAATGCCTTATAAATTGCAACATATATAAAACCTTCAAAAAAACATGTCTTATAATAATAAATGAAAGAAGTGAGATACTGCCTTTGGTCATGTATGTACCGCCTTCAAAAGCATGTCTGTAGTTAATATTCTCATATTAACATTATAGCCATTAAATTTCTTTGGTTTTTTTTTTATTAAAATTTTAGAATGTTTAGGTCCTAAACTTAATTAAACTAACATATCTGGTGATCCTTTGGGACGACTGTGTGTTACACAACATCCACGCCAGAGGCTTTTATTTGAGATGATGTGCTGGAAACTTGGCACTTTCCTGCATCGAATCCTACCAACTGGTGAATGAAAGATCTCGCCATTTTCATATCACAGCACATCAAAGTCAATGAATTATCCCCTCTTTTAAGCCATTGAATCTTACGTTTTATGTTTGCTTTATCTTATTTATCCTTGTACAGCTTCATTTGCAGCCTTGGCTGTGACCTCGAATACTAGGGATGTCTTGTGCTAGGGCTTTTGAGTAGTGATCTCCTACTTTTACTCTAAAAAAAAATATTATTAATGAGGTTGAGTCTCACAGAAAAATTAATTTTTCACAACATGATTAATAAATATTTATATTTTTTTAAAAGATATATTTATATTTAATGTTTAATAATTTTTTTAAAAAAAGTTGTTTTAGAATTGCTTCATGGAAGAAAATATTTTTATCTAGAAATGATGACAAAACTTCTGTAGATTTTATGGTTCAATTGTTGACAAATTGTTATTTGATGCAGTACACCTTAAATTTGCCAAATTACCGTCATCAGGCCCACTGTTCAGCTCTGCAGCTGCAAGTCTGCAACCAAAATCAACGTGAACTGACCTTCCTTGTCAACGACAACGCCGTTTTATGGCAAGCCATAAATAAATAAATAAATAAATAATACAGCACCATGACTTCCTTCCTTTCTCCTTTCTTAAGAAACTCTGTCAAGTTTATCAACTTAAAAGTATTTTATCGAGTGACGTTTGTAGTGTTTTTTTTTTTTTTACCGATTAATAATCAGTAACTGACCCACATCTGGTCCTTCATCATCCCCCCCCCTTCCGAAGGTGAAAAGATTCTGCAGGTTCTATAAAAGTAGTCTCTGTAACTAGAATGGAATTTCACGGTTTCATCTTCATGCTCATTACTGTTAACCCACACTTTTCATGCCCATGGATCCCTTAATTCACAAGCTGCGCCGCCGCCTTCTTGCATGGCTTCACCGATCCCGCTCTGGTATGCTAATCTCCCGTAAATTTCTTCCTTTATTTCTCCCTTTCAATTTCTGCCCTCCTTTAATTTGTATCAACTTCTACGATTTCAAACATCAGCACCCTGCATTAGTTTCGATCATGTTTTTCGTTGATCTGAAGCTTGTATGCTTTAATTGCTCGAAAACCTCCATAGTTTGGTTTACAGTGAGTGAAATAGAGTCTGGAGGCTGCATTCTTTACTGATTCTGAAAATACCTATACTCGTTTAATCCCATGATTGATTAGAACATAGGGCTTTCTGCTTAAATATTAGAGCTATACTAGAAATTCGGACTTACTAGGTGTTAGGTGTTTATGGTTGGATCTATTGAACTTGTTGAAACCCTGAATTCAGATCAAATATACTTTATGAGGCGACTTTCATACAAGGATGTTAAAAGAGCAACGGATGGTTTTCACAGAATTATCTATAGCAATTCTCAAGTTGCTGCATATACGGCCAAATTTGAAGATGGCAGCGTTTCTTTGGTGAAAGAAATAAAGGATTTTGATCAAGCAGATGAAATTTTCTACAGCGAAGTGCAATTCTTGGGCCGCTTGCATCACCGACACCTTTTGGCACTCAAAGGATTCTCCTTGAAACAGAAGAGGTTTGTGCCTGTTAGTTATATACTAGTTCAATTTTTTTTTCCTTTTTAATTTCAAGTTCACGATGCTTTGATCAGAAGTTAGCAACTATCTGTCGCTTTAAACTTTTCTTCCTTTATTGAATATCTCATATTTTCCGACGAGGAGGACCAAATGCTTCTGAACAGAATGTTTCAGATAGTCAATCCCCCAATCTTTCCTCCTCGAAGAATACTTTCATGTTCATCGGCCACTGTTAATAATAGATTATAGGCACGTTTGAAATTTTCAAACATGCCATATACATCCATGGATTATGAATTGCTAGCCGGTTAAGCCACAGCCATAACCTTAGCATTTGAGGTCGCCATAAAGATTTCAGTATGACATGAACCTGCCGCTTCTTAGTGGGACGTAAGATGCTTGTAGTCTTTAGGTAAACATATTGACGAATCAATGGGAACTCTTTTGTTGCTATGTTGTGTTCTAAATACTATCTCAGTCATGTATGCCACTGTTGTTGCAAAACACAAACAAGTCTGACTTCAACATTTTCTATGGGGCCTATTAGCAGATTGCTCATTTTTGACAGCATAGAGAATGGAAGCTTAAAGGATCATCTAAATGGTAACTTAAGAAAAGTGGACATTTTGGGGGCCTCATAACGATGTTTGCACTATTCTGATATTGTTTTATTGATTGGATGTTGGCAGATCCCCTGAAGACACCCTTAAATTGGAGGACAAGGTTACAGATAGCTATGGATGTTGTGGCTGCGCTGGTGAGCTCTATATTCATGACTTCGGACTTAGATTTTGAAGAACCAGGAATTTTAGCATCTGCTAAGGTTTCCGAAGATAAGTATGATGTTCTCACTAAAGAAAAAGATGCAAAACAAATAGACCTTAGCTTCTTCTTAATGTTATCATCGTTGTTGACATAGGTAATTATATTTTAATTGAATTGTAAGAATTTGTTCGGATGCCCTTCGAAATGGATAGGTTCTGAGATCATATTTCGGTTACACTCGTTCATTAATTAGAATTTGAAATAGGATAGTGATAATATTTCAGTTACAGCTTCAGAAGCTGTAAACTACAAATATCTTCCAGCAATTATCTCATGTTGCCACGTGCCACTACTAACATGACAATTTTGATGTAGGAATACTTGTTTCTCTTCGCTGAACAACCATTCTGTCATGTCTCCATCAGCTCTAGCAATATCATGTTAGATGACAATTTTACAGCTAAAGTATGGAAAACTTCTCTCTTAAGGCAAACTCTGACTCAAATCCATAACTGTTATTCACTGCTAAATGACATTACTTCCTGTGTTCACAGCTATCTGATTTTGGACTTCTCACTTGTGTTGGAAATCCCGTTATGTTGCCGAATTTAAAAGGTGAATTCTCTTCGTAAACTAGTCTAACCGACAAACTTACGTACAATTAGTGTTCTCATTTCGACCTACTTCATTTCATCAGATGATAGCATAAGGCAGAAAAGTGGTAACATAATATTCCAATTGGGAGTCTTCATACTGGAGCTTGTCACCGGTCAGTCTTCAGAGATGGAAGGTTCCGATCTAATAGAATGGATCCAGGAATCACGCTTCTACAGTTCCGTTCATAAGATGGTAGACCCTGATCTTGGCGACAATTACGATTCTAGGGAGTTAAAAACCCTTCTATCCGTTGCAAAGTTATGTATCAAATCAAGGGACAAGCATGAATTTACAATCCCCCAGTTGTTTCGATATCTTGAACAGAAGGTACATATTCCTCGGGACTAAGATTATACTTTTCTTTGTTTGGGAGAATATTTTGAACAGAAGGTGCATATTCCTCTTGGTTCTCGGGAGTTTGGGAGAATATTTCGAACTCACCTCCCGTGTGTGAATAATTAACAGTATAGATTCGCCTTTTCTTGCCTCTTGGAGAATCCATTTTGTTGCCTTATTTGGAGTTTAAGGAAGAAAATGGAAAGAATTCGCGAGAACTAAAGAGATGCGAAGGGGTAAATGTCCACGACAATGATGAAAAATGAAAGTAAAAACTTAGAACAGGTTTTCCTTTTCCTATGCTGGTGCTTTTGATATGCAAATTGATAATCATTATCCCTTTTTGTTTGTTCCCTCCGAACTTTGAAAGTTGCTTCTATTTTTTTTGGATCTTTAGACAATAGGAAGACAAACTCAGAAAGAGCATCGTTTGATTCTTCATATGTGCTAAATGAGTGCATTTCTGAATGGTCAGATGACTCAGGTTGAGGTTTCTTTCAGCTTGGCCACCTTGAATGGGAATAACTTCGCACAAAATTACTTGTGAGAAAATTGGAATTACATCCAAAATGAATCGTGCGTATAGCTTTGACATGCATGTGAAGCTCCCTAGCTTCCTTCGAAATCGCACTCCCAACTTGTCAGAAGGCGCCTTAATGAAAAGCAACTTATGTTCTTTAGTAAGATAGTATAATTATGTGCCTGAGCTTCTACAAATACAGTGGGAAGTGTAGCCTTTGGGATTCCCACTCTGCCGGAGCTGGTAAAGCTTTCTATTCGAAAAAATAATACGCTAATATGTTAACAAAGAAGTTTAAATTAGTTTAACTCAATTCCGATCATGATAGAAAATACACCAAAAAATATTGATTCATATCCTTGAAAAGAAAAATATTTAAATATAAAAGAACTGATAAATACATAGAATATTTCTGCAGAGGCTACACGAAATTAGACAAAACATAGTTACTTAGTGTTAACACACAAGAGAATCTGGCCCAGCTAATGTTGGGCCAGATTCTCCTGTGTGTTAACGCTAAGGTATGAATACAACATATCCTTTAAGTTTAACTTAAAACAATGTCGTTTGAAACTTGAGAAGAAAATAAATCAAAGCCAATCAATCCAGCCAACTTTTAACCAGATCGATTGGAACTCGGATCCATTGAACCAGGTTGCTTTCATCCCATGAGATTTCATTAGGGACCAACATTTACCCCCAACCTTAAGGACAAAAAAATATGTGGGACAATCACAATTAAATCGCAGTCAAAGATTTGTCAATTACTTTCAAAATAAGTGAAAAGGGTTCATCAACAATCATTGATGTTTGTCAGATGCAATGAGATAGCCCAAGCGCCCATTGGCCCGAGGTTTTTATTTTAAAAAAAGGAAGCCCTAATCGCCAAGGCCCTACTCTTGCTCTCATGTCATTTGGGTGATTGTGTCCCGTCATCAGATTCATCCGCCCTTATCAGTTCAGTTCCTTCTCCCACCTTTGCCTATTTGATATTTCACGGAACCAGAAGCTCCATCTCTCAACTCCCTCCTCTCTTTCCTTTTCCTTCCGCTGAATTCCCCACAATTCCAGACTCCAGACCCTTTCTACTCCGTACTCACACTCTGTTCCTCTCTCTTCACCCAAATTTCCCGCCTTTCCTTTCACCATTCATCTCACTCTCCGTCCCCGCGAGTTTCGCTTCCTTTCTTTCCCTCGGATTGCTTCTTTCTGCTTCAAATGTACTCTTCCCCATTCGTTCTCACTTTCGCTCTCCTCCTTTCTCTGCCCATCGTCTTCTTACTCGCCCCTCGTATCCTTCCCCCTCGCCGCACATCCGTCCCCATTTCCCTCGACGACGAACTTGATGATCTCTCTCTCTTCAATCTTGCCGCTTCTCAGTCTTCTTCCAATGCCAACAATCCCTCCAAAGTTTTCCATCTTTCTTCCTCAAAAAGTCCTAAGCTCAAGCTTGCCTTTCTCTTCCTCACAAACTCTGACCTACATTTTGCTCCTCTCTGGGATCGCTTCTTCGACGGCACCCCCACCAATCTGTACAACATCTACGTCCATGCGGATCCCACTGTGAACGTCACGCGCCCCACCGCCGGTGTTTTCCGAGGGCGATTTATCCCGGCGAAGCGAACCTACCGTGCGTCTCCCACTCTCATCTCTGCAACACGCCGACTGCTGGCAACCGCTCTCCTTGACGACCCCGCCAATGCCTACTTTGTCGTCCTTTCCCAATCCTGTATACCTCTTCACTCTTTCAGATATGTGTATCGTTCCCTGTTTGTATCCTCCACATTCGATCTTTCCTCGCCTGAATCCGATTCCGCCTTGTCTCGCTTTGGCGTCCGGGAGAGGTACAGGAGTTTCATAGAGATAATCTCCAATGAGCCCCGTCTGTGGAAGCGATACATTGCCAGAGGTCGTTTTGTGATGACGCCGGAGGTGTCATTCGAACAATTCCGTGTGGGATCTCAGTTTTTCGCGCTCACTCGACGGCATGCATTGGTGGTGATCAAAGATCGCGCCCTATGGAGGAAATTCAAATTACCCTGTTACGACGATTGCTACCCTGAAGAACATTATTTTCCCACCTTGTTATCAATGGCGGATCCCGATGGCTGCACCAAATACACGCTGACGCGAGTTAATTGGACTGGTACAGTGAATGGCCACCCATACACGTACCGGCCGGCCGAATTATCAAAAGAGCTCATTTATCGATTACGGGAATCAAATCAGTCAGATTCTTATCTGTTTGCCCGAAAATTTGCCCCTGATAGCTTGCAGCTATTGATGCGGCTAGCGAAATCAGTCATTTTCAAGGACTGAAACATGCTTTTGGTAAGTGATCGAATATCTCTAACTTTTGTTATTTCATTTATTTGGTCGGCGATCTTGTCGGTGTTTGGGCGTTTCTGAATGCGGTTCTCAATGAGTTGGAACTTTACTGTTTGAAAAGTATATCATTTTTGCCTTTTTTTTCAATACACATTGTACATTGGAATCACGGGTGGAAGCTTTGTGATTTTTCCTATCCTCCGCTGACTGGCTATCATTCTTTGGTAGCTCCCTTTTTTGTTCGTATTGTCAAAATAAAAGCAATTTAAGGTGGAGAGGGTGTTGAAATTTGGGGTGATTAGGTTGCTGCTGCTCTTGGGATATCAAGTGTGATAGATTTTAGTGTGAGTGAGATTTCTTTCTTCATATGAAGCTGTATCTCTGATTCAGCTAAACTGTATGAATTATAATTCCGCAGGTGCAAGGATCAGTGAAGAATCTCATGAATGGCGAATTAGTTTTGCGTGTTGCAGTAGCTTGAGGTGGCATATATGGTTTGAAGAGGCATGAGCAGCCCACAACCTGTATAGCCAAGAACACTCCAACCGAGAGAGTGAGATACGGGATGAGGAATCAGAGGATGAAACAAAGAAACTGATAGAGACCTCCCCCATGGGTTCAAATGGAAGGCAGTACTGTAGACAAGTGTATAATAGTCCATGTAAGGAGGAACAGTGAGTAGTCATAGAGGACGATGCAAGTCATGAATGAGATGTTTCGTAAAGAGGTGTTGCTCTCGCACCCTTTACACACCGAAATGTTTATAGCCAAAACTGACTCTTGTGTTATCCTTGTGTTTGTTTGATGAGAAGACTAGTAGGAAATGAACGTGACGTGAGAGCTCAACAATGCCTTTATTAGGGCGAGGGGAAAAGCGAAAGCTTTGCCGACATTACGCCATTTCCTTGCCTATGCTCCAATCAATTGGCTTTACAAGAGATTTGTTCCTTTTTATTTTTATTATTCCATTCCACCAATAGGGGTAGAGGGCCTCAACTTTTTTTTATCTTTGCTTTTGTTCTTTTTGGATTTTCTATCCATCTATCGTATTTATCCCTATAAAATAGGGTATTGAGGGGTTTTTGGACTTCAGGTTCACACTTGGCGGGAGTGGCTAAAGAAAAGACTTAAGGTTCAATATAAGGATAAAGTGTATGAAAGGAATCAGCCGGAGGAGCTGATGCATTAGTAAAGCACCAGAAAGTTCGTTCAATGAATTAAAACAGGAGTCGTTTCTTTCCCCATGGAACGAGAAAATAGAGTTCCAGGCGAGTAACATTGATAGACAGAAATGTTGGTTCAGAGTTGAAACTCATTATTTACAGTAAAAGAAAACTAAGGTTGGAAGGGGAGGGCGA
>QFDD01002895.1:0-16135 GCA_006871305.1 Vachellia collinsii | reverse complement strand
AAAAACATATTATATATAGCAAATATTTTTTATTTTAAGAATATTCAAATTTTTTTATTACAAATTATTCAAACGTTTTCAATTATAAATACTTAGTTAAAAGTTCAAGATCAATTGTTTATCCTCTTATGATACTTACTTGGGACCTCATGCGATTTTCTAATTTTTGTTTTGATATTGAATTAATTATGAATGTATTCAAAACATACCATGTATAACAAATATTTATAATTTTTTTATTTATGAATATGTGGTTAAAAATATTTATATTTCGCCAAAAGAAAAGAAGAATATGTGGTTAAAAATATAAAGAATTGTTTTTTTAAATGAGGGAGCAAACATATGAACCCCACAGTATGCTATACTACTTGCATTTTTTAAATAAATTGCATTATATATCTTTACTTGCCATGTAAAATTAATAATGAACTTATTCAAAACATATTATATAGAGAAAATATTTCTTATTTTAATAAGGTTTTCAAATTTTTCAGATACATACTTAAAACTTAAAGCAAAGAAAAAGCATGTCCCCTACCTGATACGTGGGGTGTGTGTGGTTTTTGTTGTATGTAACTCCCCATTATTTATTATAAAGAATTTAATTTCCCACTATAGATCAGAGAAAATGTAACTCTTCATTACTTATCATGAATAATGTAACTTTCCATTACTTCTTTCATGACGAATTTAACTCCCTACTACTTACAAAGAATTTCATCCTCTTCAATTACAACTAAAATTATTTTAATAATTTATTATAAGTAACGTTGGAAACATTAAAAAAAAAAAGTGATATTACGTATCTGCAACTATAAAAGAATGAAATTGTACAAGTGATACAATATCAATCATTAATCAATTGAAAAAATAACATTGTATGACCTAACTGAAAATTAATTACAAACTAAATTTCTAAATGTTATTTCATGTAACATGAATAGTGTAAAGTTGATTACAAACTAATTTTTTTAGAGAAGTTATTTTATGCAGTATGAATAGGGTAGTTGGAAGGGTAAAATAAACCATTTAAAAGACTTCATATTATCCTACTTTTTAGACAATAAAGTGAGTCTATTATTTAAATTTTAAATTGAAATGAAAAATTGCAAACAAAATACAACAACTGTCCATGAAATGTGGCAAACATTTGTTGGAATATAATAGGAATGTCACTTGTTAAGCAGGGGTCACGCTTTACCATAATCGCCTTCACAATAGCTCCGCACTTTTCACAAATAAATTCATTCACATCTAGCACCACCTTCTTTCCTCAATGATTATAAGAGATATACATCCATGGTTGATCTGTATGTATATCCACAATGTCAGCCAAGAAAATAGGCATGGCATCATGTATCATAATACTATAACACATGCCAGCACATCAACATGGCTAGTGTAGTAGATATATCAATAATTAAAGAGAATAACATATAGTACAAAAGTTAAGCAGGAACACACAGTTGGTCTAGAATGAATGTTTGTTATCATACTCTACTCATCCACCATCAATAACTCATCAACAACAAACAACGTTGGTTGAGGGGAAATATGCAATGGAGATTGGTCCACTTCAATTCCAGAATCTTTCAACCTACATAGAAACCATAGCATCACATTGGTAAGAACAATTTATCAAATGAAATTAATCCTCAAATGGAATCATTAGGTATACCTCACGAGAAAATGTTATATATTATTTTACTGTTGTTTTATAGTTTAACAACAAAACTCAAATGCAAGCATACAACACTACAACACCCAGTTGGAATGACAATCTTACCAACTAAGAAACGATTATCAAAGTTCATGCACAAAATCTGAGAGAAAGAAATCCAAATCGATGAATATGACCATCATCAAGAAAAGGATAAACCAAGGCAGAGAACATAAAGTTTGCTCTGTAAGGGTGACTTATTGTCCTGTAAGAGCTAATGACACGTGAAAGTAGAAATAACATAATTCATTCCCTCTTTGAAATGATTATTATGGCACTGAATAAATGCACCCTCAATAGTTGCATGTTATCACCCTAAAAAAACCAAAACAGTCATTAGCATTCCAAAAAGAAGAAGAAATTGCAAGAAGTAAGTAACTATTCCTTACAGCATCATCTAACAACAACATATCAATTGATGAAATATATTCCTGTGAATATCAACCAGGCATGTTCCACATTCGAACAAAGCAAACCTTTATCCTCCAATTTTGCCTGCTAGGGTTGATAGCACAAACATGGTCAAATGTGATTCCCATTACTTACAAGTGTGGGTTAATAAAACTCAAATCCAAGCATACAACACCACAACACCTAGTTGGAATAGTAAACTTACCAACTAAGAAACAGTCATCAAAGTTCATGCTCAAAATCTAAGAGAAAGAAATAAATAAAAATCCAAATCGATGAATTCGTCCATCATCAGGGAAAGGGCGAACAGAGGTAGAGAACATAAAGTTTGCCCTATAAGGGTGACTTGTTGTCCTGTAAGAGCCAGTGACGGGTGACACATGAAAGTAGGAAATAACATATGTCACTCCCTCTCTGAAATGATTTTTGTGACGTTGAACAAATGCACCCTTAATGGTTGCATGTATACTATCACTCTAAAAAACCCAAAATAGCAATTAGCACTCCCATTAGAAGAAGCAAGTGGAGGAAGTAAGTAATCATTCCTTACAGTATCATCTAACAATAGCATATCAATTGATGAAATCTCTTCCTGTGAATATCGACCGGACATTGTCTACATTCAAACAACGTGAACCTTTATGCTCCAATTCTGCTTGCTATAGTTGATAGCACGAACAGGGTCAAATGCAATTCCCATGATTTAATTACACACTCCCACAGAAAGCAAAAAACCAATGCAAATAGCATGTTCACCTTGTATCCTGCAAACCACCTATTTGTACACATCATGAATAGACTGCTCCCTACTAATGGCGCCATTCAGGGCTCCCATTACATCCACTACGACCGTAATTTCCCATAACATGTGATGCAAAATGTAACTCACCACAAATGGCGCCATTTAAGGACATCCACTACGTCTATTATGCATGTAACTTCCCACTTCATGTGATGCAAGTTATAACTCCCTGCAAATGGCACCATTCAAGGACACCCACTACCTCCATTGCATATATAACTCCCCACTACATGTGATGCAAGTTGTAACTCCCACAACATGTCTTGAAGAAGGTAACTTCCTGCAACTTCCTCCATGATTTACATAACTTCCAACTATTTCCACTACGTACAAATACATTCTTCTTTTCCATATACAAATAAAAGTTATAGTAATAATTTATTATATACATTGTTGGAACTATTTAAAAATGGCATATAACAATAAAAAAAATTGAACTCAAGCACCATTGTATACTATTTTTACGCATGAAATGTAAATTATTTATCTTAAACACAGCCTACAAGATGTTGATTAAAAAAAACTTCACACAAAACATAAAGCTTCAACCACCAATGAGTATGTGCAATTTAAATAAACACAATAGTTGAGAAAGTGGTGGATGCATTTATAGGAAAAGATAACATAGTGGGAAAATATGAGTTTTTAAAATTTAAGTTTAAATTTAAAATATTTTAAAGCAAAGTGAGAGGAATGGTAATGGGCAACATTTGGTGGAAAGTATTTGAAGTGCCACGTGGCAAGCAGAGAACCTACTTTGGTCTCTACTTTAAGATATTTATAGATTTCTGACTATTTAAATTTATCCATATTTTATTTTAGTAGTTTAAACTCGGTGTTGTAGTCACTTAATGGGGTTTAGACCAAAATTGAAATAAGAATAAATTTAAAGTATTAAAAATTATATTAATTCTTTTAATAAAATTTAAATTGACAAAAATAGGACTGTCATTGAAGAAACTGACATAAAATATATAGGCTAACGTATACATTGAGTCCTTTAAGTTTACATTAGATTTTAAAAGTGAACTTTTAGTTATTTATTGTTAACATTGTTAGTTTAATTACTTAACGTAAAATGATAATTCAATCATCATTTTGCAATTAAATGATCTCAAACTATAGTTATATATTAAGTATTTAATATACTTTGTTATAGTTTAAAGTTTATTTATTAATATTTTATCAGGATTTAATTGTATAATTACCATTTAAATTTGCTGAGTCACAGTTTTCCATTAAGTAAAATTAATGGCATTAATAATAAAGAATTATAAGTGCACTTTTTAAATTTAAGGGACTAAACTAAAACATGACGTAAAGTTAAAAGATCAAGCGTATACTTTAGCTATATATATAAGCAATTTGATATAAGTATGTTTCTTTTTCCCTTGAAACTTTCTAAAAAAATTACTGAAAATTTCTTATGACAAAATCTATTACTTAAAGTACCTAAAGAGCAATAAGTAATAACACGTCTTTGCCAATTCTATTCATGTGTATAGAATTTTTTATTTGAAGTAGAATGTGAGGTACTCATCCGATTGCCAATTTTATTCCTATGTATTCAATGTCAGGCTTCTTGTTCCCCAAAAATATTCTTAAAAGGATAGATCAAATTGTTACTAGTTTTTGATGAAAAGGTACTAATAATAAGAATAAGGCACACTGGGTAGCAAAACATAAATGAAAAATGGATAGGGGAGACGGGAGCCTGGGGTTTAAAGAATTTGAAGCTTTTAATCTAACTTTGCTAGCGAAACTAGGTTGGAGAATATTGCAGGAGCCAAAGCAGCTACGGATGAAGATTTTGAAGGTTAGATATTTCCCTAAATGTGGCTTTCTTGAAGTAGGAAAAGGTGCTAGATCATCTTGGATTTGGAGAAACATCTTGGAGGGCCATAGAGTGCTAAAGGGTAATATTATTGCAAGCATTGGCAATGGACGGGATACAAAAGTTTGGACTGATCCTTAGATAGCAGACATTCCTGATAAGAAATTACTCTTTCAGTGTCCACATTAATCTTTCTGTCTCTAACAATTGCAGACCTGAAGCACCCGTATGGGTTGGACTTGTCTATCATAGATGGATGGATAACAAATTTTGAGAAAAGAGCCATCAAAAACATACCTGTGGTTCTCAATAATAGAAATGATAAATGAGTATGGACATAAGAAAGAAAAGGAGTATATTTACAATAAAAAAGGATTATAGGGTTGCAAAGTCCACTGTGTTTTCTAGCTTTCAAAGTGAACCTAGTTCCTCCTCAAACTATTCACAAAAAGTTTGGAAGGAAGTTTGGAGGCTTAGAACACCCCATAATGTCAAAATGCTCCTATGGAAGCTCCTATCAACAGCTCTCCCTGCTTTTGAAATGTTGAATAAGCGGAAATCATGTATAACAGATCTCTGCCTCATTTGTAAAGAAAAAATGGAATCTGCTAAGCACTTATTTTGATTTTGTTTTTGGGTTAAAAAAGTCTAGTTTGGAAGTATATTTACTTTTGTCTTTGAGAATGAGGATAATTTTGATATTAAACATTGGCTTACATATTGTTTCACAGAGCTTCCAATTACTGACTGGCAAAAAGCGTTAGTGGCAATGTTTTTTTTTTGGCAAATCTAGAAAAGGAGAAACAATTTTATTTATAAAAGAATTAATCTTGACCTTGTTTTTGTGATTTTCCAGCCAACACAATTATTACAGGAATTTTGAGAGGTAAGAGAATGGTGTCGGTCCTCTTCTCTAGCACCTTCTCAGTCAAGAGTTGGAATGGGCAAAATTGGACAAAGCCAGCAAGAAATTTCCTAGAAATCAACACTGGCCATGCTTATAAGGATTGCTGCAGTATCTGTGCTTCGGGACTCTAAAGGGGGACTCTTATATGGTAAAATCAAATCCACCCATGCTTCATTTGTTCTTATGGGAGAAAGTATAACCATGGAAGAGGCACCGCTCTATGCTGTAGACAATCAACTGGAAGATGTCATCTTTTAATCTAATAATCAGACGCTTATCAATTGCCTAGTGGATGCATGGCATCGCCATAAAGGAGTTGTGACGTCATTTTGGAGAACATCCTTTTCATTAGGAATTTAGGAAGGAACTCCTAGTTCAAGTATATTCCGAGAGGAGCCAATTTAACTGCTGATTGAATAGCTAAAACTTTATTACGGGGTTCATGCCTAGTCGACTGGATAAATAGACCGCTGCCTCAGCTGCTTCGTATTTTGGAGGAGGATATTGCTGGGTTAATTTTTTTTATACTGGTTAATGTAATTTTTTGTGGTTTGATAGTTGTTTGTCAGTCTTTAGTTTCATTTAGTTTGATATTTGTAGATGGATCTTGCATATGTTTCTTTTTCTTTTTTATTTATTTAAAAGGGCAAACACTAATGGTCTGAGTTTACAATGACGGGATATATCTCGTGACACCTCCCATTTATGAGATATAATACCACTAGGCTACAAAGTCTTTGATATCTTTTATCTGTTTCTATAATAGCATTCCTACTTGGGCAGAAAAAAAAAAATAATGACACGTCTTTGAATAAGTGCAACTATTCTTTTAAGTGTGTCTAACATATTTTTAGTCATGTACAAATATGATATGTAAGCTGTAAATAAGTCAGTAGGTAGTTAAATCATTTTATTATTCTATCATAATTAAAAGGGCTATATTATTTAGTTAGGGTTAGATATTATGCGATATTATGATTCATATTATTAGATATAAGGATTTGATTTAGTTTAGATATTTAAGAATTTGAACTAGATAAGACGGGTAATAACCCTTATTTAAAAGTTCTGAGTAGTCCTTATTCTACCTAAATAACTAATTCAAATCTTAATATGATAAATAGTATTTGATCTAAATCATATCCTAGTAATATATTTAATATTCAAATCCAGATAAATATTCTTCAGAAAATAACTACCCTTACAACTTATTTACAAACCACATATCAAAATATCATTTATTTTGTGTAAGATTGAAAAGGAGTTGCAATATCTACATATACTGCACTTAAATCTTTAAATAAATGTTATGTTTATTTGGGCAACAAATTTTACATTTCAACAATTTTGTAAAAAAGAGTAATTTAGTCTATATTTTGAAATTAAGAAAATATCATTCCAAACTTTTTTAAAAACAAATATCACTACAGAAATTGCATAATATTGAAATAATTTACAATTTCCTAGTGCATTCAAAGCATTGTAGTTTTATTATTCAAAACTTGTAATTACATTTTTTTAATATCCAAAACTGAGAAGAAATAGAATATAAAATCAAATGATGCCCTGGCATAAAATCGGCACTGTTATGGTCACTTGGAGATGAAGTTAAGGAAATATGGAAGAGTAAGAAACATGAGGTATCAACTTGGAAAGCTGAGAACTGGAAGAAATAAAGCTAAGAGCACGTTCGGTAACCACTTTTAAAAAGTATTTTTATACAAGTCGAAACAAAACTCTTTCACATACTTATTTCGAATTGTGTGAACTCATTTTTCAAAAGCTGTTTCCAAACATACCATAAACCATTGAGTATTGATTGATTCAAATACAGAATAATGGAATGACAGTTGAATAGCAAATCTGTTCAAGCAGAAAACTAACACGGCAAAGTACAAAAAAAAAATTACATATACCAACTGAGAAACATCACTTAAAATTTAAGTGAGAAAATCACTTAAACATCACTTAAATTAACAAGGTTAGACCTTATTAAAGATTTGATAAAAATGTAGGTTTAAATTAGAATTTTTGTATTTCAGTTGGTTTTATTTAGGATTTAATTTAACGGGAAAAAATAAGTAATGCCACGATCAATGCTTTATATTTTAAAGCAAAAATTGCTTTCAGCCTGTGCCTAATTTAATCCAACGCATAGTAGCAGTGATTAGTAAATATACAAGCATAGGGACAAGAGGGGATATTTTTGATCGATTGCTCTGCGTTAAATAGTCGCGAGTCACCGGTTCGGAAGGTATCATATGGCGTTCGTTCATCAAATTATATATATATATATATATATTTTATATTATATTTATGCAAGCTTGCTTTTATCGTTTGGGGCCACGCCGAGCACGGAATACAGGACCACCTTGAATCAGAATTCCACGTTTGTATCGTGGCGATATCACTCGTGAATGGCGTTGATCTGCCCTTGCATTTTCACCATCCTCGTCCTCAGGACAGGACCGTTTTTAGTTTTACCGCTCAGTTTTCAGGTTTCATTCTAGTTTCTTCTTCTACCACTTCCTTGAGACTGTGAGTCTGTGACTGCCGATTGAGGCTATACGACGTCGTTTCCTTCTTCTCCCCTGTCGAAAGGCCACCAAAACCCTTGCTTTTCCTCTACACTTGTCGTTTTACTCCCTCGGCTCCCTCCCTCTCTTTCATCACCCACATCATCGGGCCTTAGATTAGGAGTACATCGGATCTGGGTATCTTCCCCGAATTCACTTGCACACTGTGTTAGTTTTGTGTCTCTCAGTGACCAGCGAATTTTAATGATTCAGCCTTTTGATTTGATTTGATCCCTGGTTATCGAGTTGAAATAAGCAAAGCTGGAGCAATTGAAGACAATCGGGAGGGAGCTCGCCATGGGCTCCCAGGGTGGGTTTGGCCAGTCCAAGGAGTTCCTTGATCTGGTCAAGTCCATTGGTGAAGCTCGATCCAAGGCCGAGGAAGACCGAATTGTCCTCAATGAGATCGAAACCCTCAAGCGTCGCATAATTGAACCTGACATTCCCAAGCGCAAGATGAAGGAATTCATCATTCGCCTTGTTTATGTGGAGATGTTGGGCCACGATGCTTCTTTTGGTTACATCCACGCCGTTAAGATGACCCACGACGACAATATCCTCCTTAAACGAACTGGGTATTTGGCTGTGACCCTTTTTCTGAATGAGGACCACGATTTGATCATCCTCATTGTCAATACCATTCAGAAGGACCTCAAGTCTGACAATTATTTAGTTGTCTGTGCTGCCCTTAATGCCGTCTGTAGGCTGATTAACGAAGAGACTATTCCAGCTGTACTGCCTCAAGTGATTGAGCTTTTGGGCCATTCCAAGGAGGCCGTGCGGAAGAAGGCTATCATGGCTCTTCATCGCTTCTATCAGAAGTCACCTTCTTCAGTGTCACACTTGATCTCCAATTTCCGCAAGAGATTGTGTGATAATGATCCTGGTGTAATGGGTGCTACGTTATGCCCTTTATTTGACCTCATCATGAATGATGTCAATTCTTTTAAAGATCTCGTCATCAGCTTTGTGAGCATTCTCAAACAAGTAGCGGAACGCAGATTGCCAAAGAGCTATGACTATCATCAGATGCCCGCTCCATTCATTCAGGTTCCTCATTGTCTAAGTTTGTCTCTGATTCATATTTGGTTCTGATCTGATGCCATTTCCGTTTATTTAAGTTTAAATTTGGATATTTGTTTTCCGGGGTTTACCAAAACCGCCCCTAGTGAGCTTGTGTTTGTTCAACTTTTCTTGCTATGCATATTATTTTTCTGCAACTTTTATTTAAGTTTATTTAGCATACATTTTTTTTAATATGCAGATTAAATTGCTGAAAATCTTGGCATTGTTAGGGAGTGGTGACAAGCAAGCAAGTGAAAACATGTATACTGTTATCGGTGATATAATCAGGAAGGGCGATTCCTCAAGCAATATAGGGAATGCTATTCTATATGAATGCATATGCTGTGCCGCTTCTATATATCCCAATCCTAAGCTGATAGAATCTTCTGCAGATGTCGTTGCAAAATTTTTAAAGGTCTTCCCGCATTCAATTTTATTTCAAGTTTATACTTTATACTAGGTTGCATGTGAATGTCACGCATTACATATGTAATTATAATGTGACCAGAGTGACACTCATAATCTCAAGTACATGGGGATTGATGCCCTTGGTCGGCTAATAAAGTTGAGCCCGCAAATTGCAGAACAACACCAACTGGCCGTGATTGACTGCTTAGAGGTAAGTATATTTCATTGAAATGGGGTGGGGAAAGAAATCCTACTTTTCCTGGATGTTGGACTGTCTAGAGGATGGTGAATATCAAACATTTTTTTAGTGAGAAACATTTAAGAAACAAATATGATGTGACATCTTCTGATTTTTGAGATTTTGATGTCTATAATCATGGACGCAAGGTCTTTATGTGACAAAAATTGGCATAACTCCTGATGCATCTAGATATAGAGCCAACCAGATCTTGTTTTCTTGAGTCTATGACTTCCTGCAATTTTTGGACTTGAGGATGAATTATTAAGGTAGAAATCCAAATCTGGGAATTCCTAGCCAACGTATTTTCATTTTAGTAGGATTAACAGATAAAAAGTGGTTAGTCAAGCAATAACTGGTTAATGCATGTAGAACTAGTCAATCATTCTTTTGATTTAATGTTTAGATATTTGCTTGCTCTTATTGAAAAACGATTGCCATAAGTTCTTCTCTAGTGATAATCCCAATAATTAAATTCCCTAGCCCTAGCTGTCTAAAATGACACTACTCAACTTTGAAAGAATATTCCTCAGAATTAATTAGACTTAATATTTTGTTGTCATAAACTCTGGGATTTGTGCCTTTTGTATGCTCACCTGAAACTGTTATTGTTTACACCCTTTAACATCACAGTTCTCAGTTAATTGGCTAGTTTCATCTGTATATATAACTATGCTCCTTGCAATTCTTGTTAAATTCTGGTGTCTGATGCAGGATCCTGATGATTCACTGAAGCGGAAAACATTTGAATTGCTATACAAGATGACCAAGTCCTCTAATGTGGAAGTAATTGTTGACCGTATGATTGAGTACATGATTAGTATTAGTGATGATCATTATAAAACCTATATAGCATCTCATTGTGTGGAACTTGCTGAGCAATTTGCACCCAGTAATCATTGGTTTATACAGGTGATTGGAATTCTTACTCTACATTCTTTACTTTGCCTTTCATATTTTGCACTTGACTTTCATTTCTAACTAAACATGATTGGTGCTTTAATTGTGCAGACAATGAATAAAGTTTTTGAGCATGCTGGAGATCTTGTGAATGTCAAGGTAGCACATAATTTGATGCGGTTGATTGCAGAAGGATTTGGAGAGGATGATGATGCTGCAGATAGTCAGTTGAGATTATCAGCTGTATGTATCTTGATAATTTCAACAATTACATAATATACCTCTTGTAAAATATGCATGTGCATGTAGAGGTTCGTATACATACTATTAAATTGAAACTGTTTACTGAGGTGCAGGTGGAGTCATATTTGCGTATTATTGGAGAGCCAAAGCTGCCATCTGTGTTTCTTCAAGTACTTTCTACCCCATTCATTTCACTTTGCTAAGAACTTCAATATGTTGCTGGCATAATGTTAAATACTGATTACAGGTCATTTGTTGGGTTCTTGGGGAATATGGCACGGCAGATGGAAAGCATAGTGCATCCTATATCTCTGGGAAGTTATGTGATGTGGCAGAGGCATATTCTGATGATGTAACTGTTAAGGTATCAATTGAAAGTTGAATATTTGCAAGTAACGTAAAAGTTTAAAAAAGTTTCTCATTTAGGTAAAATTTGCTTGTCGATGGAACATGCTATCGATCCAAAATAAAGGCTATTGATGTCCGAATTTAGAGCATAATTTGACTGCATTCCAGTTCCATTGAAGAATTACATCAGGATAAAAGTTTCTATCTTTTCTCCTTTCTCTACTCCATGCTTTTTCTTGATCCTTTTTCTTTATCCCTCTAGTCCAACAAATTATAACTTTCAAGAGTCAAGTAACTTGATTTGCTGCTTGGATATATTATTCTTCATTTCTTCTAATTCCCAGCCTGCATTATGCGTTATGGTCTATATTTATAGCTTGTCCATGGTGATCAGAAGTGATTGAACAATTGTTGTTTAGCATAATTATGCACGAAAATTTCATGCTGGGACTAGCATTGGGGATGTGCTTTTCACTTCTTTGCTTTATCTAGCTGGTTGAGGTGCAATATCTTTATTGCAATAAATATTTCTGTGGACCGACATCCAGTACTTTCTTGTGCAAGTTTGTGCTATTCATCTGTCGGCAAGTAAACCAGTGATTCATTATTCAGGCCAAAAAATAGTCATTCAATAGTTATGTGCTTGATTCTTTGTTGAAAGTGTCAAGAATGTGTTTGCATTGGTGGTAGATGTTTTCCAGTTAGACATCTATAAACTGTTCCTTGCAATTGTGCCCATGTAATGGATTTCCCGGAATCTTTCCTGTGAACTAACTTGTTGCTTCTTGTGAAGGCATATGCAACTTCAGCACTAATGAAACTCTACGCATTTGAAGTAGCAGCTGGAAGGAAAGTGGATTTGCTACCCGAGGTATATACTGAAGACTTTAGGTTAAGGTTATGTAGCTTTGCCATTTTATGGGCTTTCTGTGATTGAAGTTGATAATTACTTGTAGTATCCTCTAACCTTTGATTATCCCATTAATTTTTTTTTTTTTGGGTGAACTGATTATCCCATTTGTGTCATCACACAAAATAGTTAACCATTGCATTTCAGAAATGCTTCTGAGTCTCAAGGCATTGCCATTTGCACTGAGACGACTATTCACATATCCACACGGATAGATGGAGTATCATTTTTCTTCTTCTTTATTGAGAACTCAAGTATGTTAACACTGAGCAAAATGAAGGCTAGATGTTAAAAGTTGTTGGTTCTATAAATTTCCTTGGGGAGCTTCTTTCTTAAGTTATGTATATTTATGAGTTCCACAAATGCTATTGCTAAGAGACCCTACTATTTGCACTGATTATAGCAAATTTTTTTTTTTTTTTGAGTTTAAACAATCCTTTTGCATGTGTCTAGGCTGTGGGGAATAATATAAATCGTGTTATTTCTATGGAAAATTGATTGATGCTGAAATTTAACTAACTCGTTGTTGACTTTCAGTGTCAAACGTTGATTGAAGAAATGTTGGCTTCCCACTCTACAGATTTACAGCAGCGAGCCTATGAATTGCAAGCTCTTATTGGGTTGAATAGGCAAGCTGTTGAAGCTATAATGCCACAAGACGCAAGTTGTGAGGATATTGAGGTTATTGTTAATTCTTGAACCTTCTCATATCAGTTCAAAATTATAATGTTTAATCTATGTTTATTCATACATAATGTTTTTTTTTTCCAGTTGAGTAAAGCCTTAATACTATAAAGAAAAAGTAGGAAACTATCTTTCCAGAGTGTCATTAACTGCAAGTTGTTCTTCTCATATCAATTTTAAGTTTCCTACTACAATTAGTTGTCTCATTTTATATAATGCAACTTGAAAAAGATGGGTCTCAAACATCCTAAGAACAAGCTTTCAAATCTCATTACACTTGGAATTATATGGTGATTTAGTAATCTAAATATAAAATTTTAACTTATAGCTTAAATGTTTGAAGTGCCTCATTTTCCTGACCTTTATTTATCCCCTTTCCATTCTAAAGTCTAAACTTAGTCTTAAAATCTGTAAAAGATGATTCTGAATATACACCTATTGCATGGCCACAGCACTATCAAAGTTTCTTGTTGGCAGTTTAAGAATCAGGTTATCCACCGATTGATATTCATTCTTTTTCAATAGTCACTGTAAAATTGTGGAGATAAAAATTCAAGCCTTAGTGTCTGCAATCTTAAGCTCTTTTGAGGCATGAGCAATTGCTTAGGCTTGTTTATCTTATCTAAAAGCATCCCGATACATCAGACATGCAACCCAACAGGATTATTTTCATTATATGCATCAGGAAATGAAGGCATTTGTTCAACTCTGATGTCTTCTTAATCCTATTGCTAATTGAAATCTTAACAAAAAACTGCTTAAGTGGAATTCAGTTCATTAGGTTCTTGGCCAAAAGGTTTTATTTACTCTTGGTCATGGCATCTCCATCAGAAGTACAACCGTCAAGCAAAAGGTTGATTGTATGCCAGATATTGTCACTTGTGATTGACAAAATGGAAAATTTAAATGCTCGCCCAGGATCTAACTCAAAGTGGGGGGAAATGCTAACCCAGGACTATGTGATTTGGTAGCCAAAAATAAAATTGCTTGGTTGAAAAAAAACTTTTCTGGTGAAAAGATGCTTGAAGGATAAATAATTGGTCAATAGTTGCCTTGCTTAGTCTAGCCTTCCTCAAATATTATATCTACTTTTTTCTGAAAAGAAAGGAAAATATTTTAGCTTCTTTTCTGCCTAGATCTACGTTTGTTCTAATTGATTATTCACTTGATTAATTTTATTTTCTCATGCTTCAAAAATATAAAAATCCTTCACTTAGTTGCTTGTTGACGACTTTCTCTGCGTGGCAGTTTCTGTTTGCATCAAAAAGCTGTTAATCTCTTTTTACTAAGTTGAATTTTGGACTTTGGAACAATGTATATTATTATGTTTTAAATTCTCTTTTCGTTTCTGTGATCCTTTTTTACTAACGTTCTTACATTTAGGTTGATAAGAACCTTTCATTCCTCGATGATTACGTCCAACAGTCCATAGAAAGGGGTGCTCAGCCTTACATTCCTGAGGATGTGCGTACTGGAATGGGGGGTATGAGCAACTTCAGAGGCCAAGAGAAGCATGAACCTTCACATCATGGACTGAGATTTGAGGCATATGAACTTCCAAAGGCTTTGCCACCTTCAAAAGCTGCTCCTGTTTCAATTTCTCCCTCAACAGACCTAGTTGCAGTACCCGAGGCATTGTATTCTAGGGAGTCGCACCAGATCTCATCAGGGGCATTGGCATCAGAAGCAGGATCGTCAGGACTTAAGCTTCGGCTTGATGGTGTTCAAAGGAAGTGGGGCAGGCCAACATATTCATCTCCAAGTCCATCTAATACTTCAGAATCTTCCCAAAAACCAGTGAATGGAATGACACAGGTGAATGGTGCAAGTGCAGTTAATTCAAAAGTACGGGATAATTATGATTCAAGGAAGACGCAAGTTGAAATTTCTCCAGAAAAGCAGAAACTTGCTGGTTTATTGTTTGGCGGTTCGAGTAAGCCTGAGAGAAAATCATCAGCTGGCCATAAGGCTCCAAAGGCAAATGCCAGTGCAGCAGACAGATCTAAGGAATCAAAGATTGCAGTTGCATCCATTGAAGCTGCTGTAGAGAAAACAAATCATCAACCTCCTCCAGATTTGCTCGACTTAGGGGAACCAACTGTCACAACTGCTGCTCCTTCTGTGGTGGACCCATTCATGCAGCTGGAAGGACTTCTTGACACAGGCCTTGGTTCGACCATAGATCATAGTTCAGGTGCTACTGCAGAAGTTCCCGATGTTATGGCCCTTTATGGAGGGACAAGCCCTGGCGAGCATAGCGCGAGTGGTGTCCATTCTATCCCTGTGAGTGGAGAGGGAAATCTTTTTTCTGACTTGTCAAATGCAGCTGCTGGAGGTGCTCCTGGAGAAACGACTCTGACTTCATCTCAATCTGTGAAGGGTCCAAACCCCAAAGATTCGTTGGAGAAGGATGCACTAGTGAGGCAGTTGGGTGTGAACCCATCAAGTCAAAATCCAAACCTGTTCAAAGACTTGCTTGGCTAATCTTGTTGTAAAGACAAATTATATTTTGTGATGATTGAGGAGAGATTGCCTTGTGACATGCAGCCATTGGAGTTTCGTGAAGCGATTGTGGTGCACAAATTATTAGTGTAAATTACAATCAAGCATGGATAATATCAGGCGCCCAGAACATGGTGATTCTTGTCCATGGATAATAGCAGAATCAGGTAGTCTTGTCACCCTGCAGAATGACTTCTGTGGCAACTAAAAATGAGGTTCTCCTCATTGCTGCCAGGTTCAGTCCACTTTGAACTTTTAATGTTATTTTTGTGCCCGGTCATTGCATTTTAGTTTCTTGGGAAATGTCCACTTCATCTTTGTTATTACACCATTGCTGTATCTTTTCCTTCCCATTTTTGTGCATTTGCTTTGTTGATATAATACTCATTTGAACATTGAGATACTAGACAATGCGGCAAATATTAGTTTGTTGTATGGCTTTTGTATTCATGACGATCTTTTGGTTTATTTGAGATACGAAGGGTATGGAGGGGGACGGGTTCTATCTTCAGTCTATTCATAAAAAATAAGATATGATATAGTTATTATGAATTCACTAGCATTCTTTCCCCATAATTGGAACACCA